>CAKNWT010128059.1:1243-14397 GCA_932066315.1 Andricus coriarius
AGGGATGAGCAAGGTGCATCAAATCTTATGCATCTCGAGTACTCAAGCCTGAAGGCCCAGATTAAGAAAGCACAGGAGAAAAACTTCCGCGAACAGCTCCTCGAGAAGAAGATGCACGGCATCTTCCACAGAAATGTGTAGGATCTGTCGATGTCGCATGAGCTAACGTTTGCTTTCCTTAAATCACCCGGATGGAAGTCGTGCACGGAGGGTTTTATTTCGGCATGCCAAGACGGTGTCATTTCCACTCTAGCATACCGTCGCCACATTTTGAGTCAAGACATTCCCGATGATAGCTGCAGAGCGTGTCATGCACACCCCGAGCATCTAGGACACATACTATCTGGTTGTCCAATTCATGCGGGAACGACCTACATCCAAAGGTACAATGCGGCACCAAGAGTGCTTTATTACCATCTCTGTCACTTTTACGGCATCAGCACAAATACTGCTCCTCTAAACGCTCCTAGGGAAATAGAGTTAATTGTCGAGAATGAGAAGTGTCGGATGTACTGGAACTTCATATTCTCGACAACTGTTTTGGTTGTGCACTCGAGGCCTGACATTGTTCTTCTTGACTTTGAGAAGCGAACCATGTTCGTTATCGAATT
This sequence comes from Andricus coriarius, assembly GCA_932066315.1. Classification (NCBI taxonomy): domain Eukaryota; kingdom Metazoa; phylum Arthropoda; class Insecta; order Hymenoptera; family Cynipidae; genus Andricus; species Andricus coriarius. The sequence goes on from CAKNWT010128059.1 coordinate 1,855, forward strand.
TTCGGCACCAGCTGACAAAAACATCATAGCCAAGGAGAATGAATATAAACAGAGGTATAAAGAACTTATAAGGGAGTTGCGACGGCTGTACCCGAAATATTCCGTTAAGCTAATCGTCTTGATCATCGGTGCTATTGAAAATGCCAAGATTTCACTGGTTAATTGCCTGAAAAGCATCCCTGCGTGTCAAGAAAATGTTAAGACACTTGCGGGGAAAATGCAGAAGGCGGTCGTCCTTGGGTCGCTCCGTGTCCTCAGGGTGCACGAGACTTTTGCCGCATCATCTTATTGAATTCGTCGCAGACTGTAACCACCTATCTCACGGTCGTGAGACGTGGTTACGGCTGAAATTTTACCGCGATTTCGCTGGGAGCTGGTGCCCTAAAATATACATTTTGGAATTTACGAACCGCGCCGTCGCCAAACCGTTGTGTCGTGGAATCAATAATTAAATAATTACTTCTTTTTCAACATGAATAAATAAAATTAACTATGATGTATTTATGTATTCTGTTAGTTAAGTTGCTTTCAAAAAACCAATTTCTTAAATTTAATTGCATCACGCTATTGAAAATAAAAATATGAATTAAACTCTACTGAATCTCAACTTGAGTTGGCTTCGAAAAATTCTACTCAATTTCCCACTTGTGTCACTTTCGTAACATTCGACTCATGACTCACGTGCTGAGTCGATTCGGATTTTTCGCTTCACTCACAGCTGGAGTCGGTTCGGAAAATGCGACTAATGACTAACCCGCTGAGTCGATTCAAATACTTTCGACTCAATTCTTAGCTGAGTCGAATCGGAATATAGTCCGCTCAATTCGACTGATGCACATTACTGGTCCAATTAATTCGCGATTGGATGATAAAATCGAATCTATTCAAAAAAGTTATTGTAAAAATTTGACAGTTGAGGAAACACGTAGCATAGAACATTTTTTGAAAAGTCGGTAGTAGGGTCAAAGCGCGTAGGGAAAGTCGCGATAGGTGGCAGTGCGATAGTTTGGAGAGTACTGTATTTGGGTAAATGGCTTGACACTCAAACTCTTTCCTCATGGAATACTTATGCTGAATCATATTTTTTTGTAGTATCAAATTTTAAAAATGTACTGCTCAAGGTACGAGGGACTTCCTTAAAGATTCAAACAATCTATAACATGTGACTGCATCTGATGCCTTAATCTTAATAAAATTAGAATTCATTGAAACATTTTCGTTCCGCTCATTTTATGTCCGATGTATCACGTCATGATCACTACCAAGCCCCATAGTACGGGCTACATTATAACACTAACTAAACTATTTATTTTTATTTGAAATCTATTAAGCACTAGCGATTTCTTGTTTAAATCAATTTATTTTGTTCTCCTTTACTGATTAAACTTCAATTATTTTTAAACACTAGGTTATTTCTGCCGTAAAAAAACTTGATATTTTCTTTTTAGGTGACTAAGTTGGAGTTGGCTGCAGAGAGACATGAAAATGGGATCGAGAAAAAACTTCAGAAACCCGATGCTCAAAACGTCATACACATGAATTTGTGAGTAATTCTTTCGAGTACATCATGGCTGGAAACAAGAAATAAAAATTAATTTCAGTTTAATTGTATACATTAAAATGTAGTTTCTATTTCTGTTTATTTGGTTGACAAGTTATGGTTGTTATCTGGCGCTAAAAGAAGCTTTTACCATTTTCGTTAGAAGAAGCTCTGATGAGTTATCTTCGTCGGAAAATCACTAAAGGGCCAGCGTGTTAGAGATGACGGATCTATAGATTTATTCGGGGGTCAGACTATGATCGATTTGAAATATTTAGGGGTCTTATCGGCACTTGGAAGTTTTGGAGCAGATATACTTGGTTGAGGCAAAAGTGGTTTCGCACGACAACTGTAGACGGGCTCTTTTTTTGGGTGAGTCAAGTGGCTATGACACGCAGATCTTTCAACTTCTTTAAAGCGACTACGGGTCATTAAACCCCTCATTAAAGATTCACTATTGATCAGACACTCAGTCGCATTAAAATGGGAATTGCTTCTTTTCGCAGCGACCTTCTGGAATTAGAACTTTGACATCCGGATTCAGATATTGTTCTTCGAAGGCCTGTCGACGTCTTTCACTTCGGCGCTCATTTTGGCTTTAATTCTTTACGGGCATTACCCCCTGGCCTTACATCTACAGAGAAAAGAGAAAATAGGGGCGTAAAGCCCATGTTAGGCATTTTCCGATCCTGTAGGAATATCGTAAAAAGAGATTCAATTACGAAGAAAAGGGGAAAATACACTCTCGCTCATATTGCGCGTGAAGCGGTAGAGGAGAAACCCGAAATGACAGATCTCTGATCCTAAGAGAACGGGAGTGAGAGAGAAGTAGGGGGCATGCTTTTACGCACGGCGTTTGGGACTCAGCCGTAGTTATACCTACAAAACCCACCACCTCTCTCGTGCGTAGTTACAGCCCCGGAACTACTTTCGCTTTGCTTAAGGGTTGCAGATTATAATTCGGACGGCGATTTGTCAAGCTCATCTTAGAGGGCAGAATCGTGAGTGCAGATATGCCTTGTACGCAGACACAAGGCATATTCTGCAGTTTTCTTGTTTTTTTTTTTTTTATTCGGAAAGCGATGTGCTCCTTTACTTTCACACCCAAATGATACATAAACACCTGGCATTTCGAAAATAATGCTTCAAACTAGCACCTCAAGACTTCGTTATGAACAAGTTATATAATGCAAATAGCAGACGTTGCCACCGTTGGAACCACTGTTTTGTGTACCTCCATACGCAGTAGCGATCCTATAGTCTAAGAGCTGGTGACGTTTTTCTCCAAGTGGGAGTATAAGTCCTAGTTAATGGCGAATTTATCTGGGTAATGACACACCTTTCGCTACCCGTAAATAACAGACGCTCTGTTTGGGGCGTTTTTGCACCTAAGTCTGGTGAAAAATGGGAAATTTCATGTGCTAGTATAAGAGTCAATTTTCTTCTAGGACGGTCTGACCGTAATTCCGGGGATAACACCTTCAAAATTGTGTTCGAAAATGCATAATCTTCATCAAAAGTTTGTGTCCGAGCGGGTGGCCCAAGAGCTAGGGGACGACAGCGTCATGGGAAGAGGTTGAGTGAAGAGGATGACGCAGCCGTTCCCTCGCTCTTTGGTTGCCCGCTCGGACCCAAACTGACAAATTGACTCTTACAGTATCACTTGAAACTTTCAATTTTTCACTTGGCTCAGGTGCCCAAAAGCCGCAGGTACGACGTCTGGCATTTATGGGTTTCGAAAGATGATCCATGATATATCCACCACTAACTAGGACTTACACTGCCACTGGGCGAAGAACATCACCAGCTCTAGGACTACTAGCAACTGCAAAAAACAAAACATAAAAAGACATTTTTAATTCGATTAAGAGTTTTGAAGAATTCCAATTTTCCTTCTTCAAGAAGACTATTGCGATTACTTTTATTTTACCTAACAAATATTAATGAATTATCAGAAAATCATATCCTGCCGGAAAAGAGGACGATTCTCAGCGTGTTCTCGGCTCGTTCCTTCACTCGCCTTACCCTTCTCGTGGCTTGGATGCGGGTCACGTGACGTAGCGGGCCTCAGTGCCGACTACTTCGGTTGCTAGCTACCAAAGTAGTTTATTTAAATCTCAAGATTTAACATATTGGGTAAGCAAAAGTAGCTTATTCGATGATTAATTATCTTCCTTACTCTCCCGTAAGACCTGTTGGCGACAGCTTGGAGCCCAAATTCTTCTTGACATCAGCAAAATATTTCCTCTGGTACCAATAGCCCCAACATTAATAATCCGGACCTGAGCTAAAGAGTTCCCACTAGTCATGCTGGGCAAGTGAGAATAAAAACTTCTCAAGAGAAGTATTGTAGAGTTTCACACCAGGTGGACAAGTCGAATTTGGATTTTTAGAGTGATATAAAATACTCATTGAATCCAGTAGGCATACAGATGGGGAGTGACGTCAAATGTCGCCGACCGCTTCGATCTTCTGACCGATTTGCCGTCATCTGACTGTCTGACCGGACATTTTGGAAAAAGTAAAAATCATCTTCTGAATAGTTATTGGAATGTTTTTTTACTAAATAATGTAAGATGAAAACAAAAACGGAACAATTTTTTATGTAATTGCAGGCTGTTAATCTCGTCAGACGGACAATCTCTTCGATTTGCTGTATTTAATTAGAGACAACCTACACAAATCATTCCGAATTAAGACACAAATTTATGTGCGAAGATGATTTGTTTCTTTCAGAAAAATATAAATCTAACTAATTTAGAGGTATTGAACATTTTAATAAAGGCTGTATATTTTCCCTCCATTACTCGTATTAAGTAATACGTATATGTATATATTTTAAAGATTTTTTTTTTGTTATCACTAGGGTAAATAATAACAATCCACAATTATTTTGCGACGTTTCTTCAGCTTGGTTTGCTGACCTCTTCAGGCTTATAAGTTTCAATTGAAAAATCACGTTGTTCACTAATGAATCTAAAGTTGAAAAAGAATTCAACTAGTCTGCGATTAAAATTGATTCACCTCACAGACGACGTGTAAACGTCAATTTTAATCGAAGACTATTTGAATTCTTTTTCAACTTTACATTCTTTATTGTCCAACGTCGCAAAATAATTGTGGATTTTTATTATTTACCCCGGTGATCAACAAAAAAAACCAAATATATAAACTAAATATGGAGGGTGATAGATATTAAATGGATGCTTTCAATTAAGTTGGTCACTTCTTTCTAGTATGGTTTTTTGAATGAGAATTGTTTATCAAAGTTATTGTTAAATAAATTTTCCAACTATTTAGGGAACAAGTAAGAAAGAATCTTTATTCTATCAACTACAATTAATTATAATGGGCAACTAGGATCCCAGATTCTCTTGGTAGAGGACCAAGAAGTCAGAAAAAAATTACCGATCCTCTTGACAGAGGACCAAGCAGTAAGAGGGAAAAATTCCCCGATCCTCTTGACAGAGGACCGAGAAGTGGGAGGAATATTCCCAGATCCTCTTTACGAGGACCGAGAGAGCGAGAAGAGAAAATATCCCAGATCCTCTCTACAGAGGACCGAGAGAGTGAAAAGGCTGAGAGGTAGAAAAAATTCTCAGATCCTCTTAGCAGAGGACCGAGAGAGTGAAAAGGCTGAGAGGTAGAAAAAATTCCCAGATCCTCTTAGCAGAGGACCGAGAGAGTGAAAAGGCTGAGAGGTGGAAGAACTTCCCAGATCCTCATAGCAGAGGACCGAGAGAGTAAAAAGGCTGAGAGGTATAAGAAATTCCCAGATCCTCTTAGCAGAGGACCGAGAGAGTAAAAAGGCTGAGAGGTGGAAGAAATTCCCAGATCCTCTTAGCAGAGGACCGAGAGAGTAAAAGAAGAAGAGATAGTAGTAGAAACTTCTCAGATCCGCTTAACAGAGGACCGAGAGAGGAGAATAGGAAAGAAATCAGAGAGAAAATAGAAGATTGGAGGGAAGAAACATGACAAAGATGAGGTCTTTTTTAAAGGTCGGAACACTTACCGTTATGGGCTAACTTCACTAGGTTTCCAGAGAAAGAAAATAATTAATAAGTCGGGGTTAGGTGATTCGAATATGATTTATTCCGTAGTCATGTCATATTAATCATAGCACAAAAGGTAGCTCGGGACTCTGGCTCTAGCGCGAAGCTCTCGTCCGCTTATAATCAGACACCGCCGAAATTATGTGCTAAGGTCGGAGCGTCACTCTTACCGGGTGGTGACTTGATCGGTACTGAGCAGGAGCTCGCCGCGAGCGAAGGCCTCAACCGTCTGAGGACAGCGCTGCGGCGGAGCAGCCACTAATCGATCAATCGACGTATCGATCTCTCGATTCATCGAAGGTCGCGACTGGCGCGCGAAAATTCAAATGAACTAACAGTTAAATGGTGGTAAATGGATAAAAACCATAATTGAATGGTAGTGTTTTACCGTCGGCCTGTTTTAGTATAGTTGGGAGCTGTTGTTTTGAGAAGTGTAACAGAAAAATAATTTCAGAGAAATTTAATTGTGTAACATTATGTATTCCACTTACTCAGTTTATGTTTATTCAATTTTATTTTATTTAGAATAAACAAGCTGAAAATTGAAAAGATTATCGACAATTTTGAAACTTACCACCTTTTTACCATTTTTCACAGTTTCATGTTTTCACAAGTGAGATTGTTTTAAAGTCTGAATTGCTGTAAATTTTCTGTGATTCTAAATTTTTATAAATCAAGAAGAAAGCTTTCAAATATAAATTGTGAAATAAAGCACTTCAATCAGATTTGAAGTTTATTCCATTCATAAATTTCACTTTCACCTTATAAAGTATTGAAATGATAATGCGTAAAAGTAATTAAACGCTTTAAGAAATTGAATCGAACGAAAATATATTGTTTTTATTATTATTTACGACAACGATCGTGAAATATTAAATTATTCTTTTATTCCAGTTTTATTTCCTATCACTTAATTGATCTCTATAATAAATAAAAATGTAATCTACAACATATAAAAACAAGATGAAAATACCACAACGTAAAAATCAAATTAGCGTCCAGTGCTGCAACTGGTAAAAATATATCATAGTTCATTAATTACATATTAAAGCTGGACTACTACTACTACTTTTCCGGCTGTTTAGTTGAAAATTCATCTCTTTGATTGAAAATTAGTTTTTTTCTTTGGTTCAATAGTAAATTGTGTGACAAGGGAGTAAAGTTGGTCTTCTTAAGCGACTGTGCAGTTTCTCCACACGAGGCGAAGGTGCGCCGTAAAGTGAAGACAAGATTCTGAAGCTATAGGGCGAGGCTATAAAATCAGATTCTTAAATGGCGGAATGAAGAAATATATTAATGTGACCACAAGTCCATAATAGCAGAATAACAACAAACGGGGTCCAGCGATGAAGTCCCTGGCGGGGTCCGGGTGGAATCCCGGCGTGAGGCTCGGGGCGCGGAGGCTCCCGGAAGAACCAGAAACCAATCTTTAATCTATAATATAATTTGCAATAATAATTGCCTCTACAAAAACCTTCGTTCCTCGCCCTTTCCTTGACATGTTTCTGTATGACAAGCATACTTCCACTCCCCGAAAAGTGGTATTTTTGCATTGATTCTTCTACCGCACTCTCGGCTTTCTCCAGGATCTGAGCTGGTATCTCGTCAAAAGAATTTAACTTTATTAGAAATTTGAAGAACAGAGAAGTTAAAGTAAGAATTTTCTAAAATTTTTTATAACGTTGTTTAAAAGTACAGTTTTTCTTTTCAATTTGAAGCTTATAGGATTAAAATTGCTTGCAATTTTTGCACTTCCGAACTTTAAAGTTTTCTTCAATTTTTCAACAGTTCACCTTAATGATTTCAAATTTAAAAGCGTTTTAATTTGGATTTTCCAAAAAATTGAATGTTTATCAAAATAGACCTAAACATTTCCGTTAAAAATTCTTTTACATTTTTAAGCGTCTGAATTTCCAAACGAAAAATATTGAAAATTATACAATTACAACGCAAAGACCTTTCAAATTGAATACTTTATAGTATATACTATATATATTAGTATACATGATTTTACTTTAAAATTGTACACTTATGAACAATTTAAATTTGAAACTACAAAATGTTGAACTTTTAAATTCTAAATCATCATTTGTACAATTTGGAACGATTTAAATAAAAAATTGTATAATTTTGAAAAACTTATACAATATGAAACGACAAAATGTTAAGCTTTTAAATTGTAAATCCAAGTGTATACAATATTGAATTATTTAAATGAAAACCAAATACTTTTGTAGTTTGTTAACATTGTATAATTTCCATTTTAACCTTTTACATTTTACAATTATTTAGCTACAAACGATTTTAATTTTAAATGACAAAATTCTGAATGTTTAAATTCGAAATTAAAATTTTTCCATTTGCAGTTATTTTAAGTAACCATTCACGTTGGCGTAAGTATAGCATCAGCCAACTTTTAAACACACGCACAGGCACGTCCGCATACAGTTAAGGTTCTCCTACCACAAGAAAATACTACAAACTGAGTTTTATACAATTTATTTGATCACAAAACTCACACAGAACCATCATGTTTGCTTCTCTTTGCTTCTCTTTCAAAAAAATGTACTTCTTAGTTTTCAAGGCTTGAAAACCATTCATGCCTAATAGGTTATCTTCGTTCACAGCAACGAGATACGATTACTTTTTACATATTTACTCGTTTTGTTCTCTTTTTTGTAGAAATCAAATTTCGATTCACTAATAAAAAGGCTTTCTGTGGTTCATATCTATGATATTACTTTAATTTTTTGCCTAATAATATGATTTCGACTTTTTCCACTTGTTCGGTCAGGTGACCGTCAGATTACCGGAAATCGGTCATCTGACGGTCTCCTCCTATCTCTAAATAGGCATCTCGACAAATATCTTGTTTGAGGGGTGTGGTACTCGTCGAAGCGTTGATTGGTTGCCGTGATTTCTGCTGGAAAATTTGAATGTTTCTGGAGCTCAGCATCTTAATTAAGTCGATTATCCCTGATTTTTTTTTAAGTAACTCTGAAGTTCCGGATGTTCTATATGCCACACGAAGTACCTCGCAGACGGCAATAATCCATTGAATACCAAACAAAACAAAACAGAATCAATCCTCAAAATAAAAAGTCCTTATAAATACAGCCTTAGTCGTGGAGTACCATGCAGTTCCCGAGGCATCATTAAATGAATCCTCAAAACTTTATTAGAAAAATTAAGAAAATAATGAAATGGAGACTTTATGAGTTGCAAAATTTTTTCAGCGTCACAGTATGTAACGGAGTTATGGTGAAAATTTTGTATAAATCAGTTGAATTTTCTTTGATCGGGAAATGACAGGGGATTTATTTTCTGATCGACATTATTTTTTAATTCTTAGTTTTAATAGAATGTCATATTGCATAATACGAGATTCCACGAGATAATTTAAAAAGTCTTTAACATTACTTTCATTCCAGTTGAAATTCTTGAGCTCAAGCGCTTTTAATTTTAATTGTGATTGAATTGTGAAGACTAATTTTCGAAACGGGACAGACCTTAAAGTTCTTTTTCGAATCCCTTTCGCTAAAATATTAAAATTTAAGAAATTAAATTTAAAATTAGTAAAAAATTCCACTTTAATGTCTAACGTTCAAATTTAACCATTGGATTCTTCGTCTTTTTAATTTCCAAGAATTTCGTTGCTAAAGTATTGAACCCTCTTCTTGATGATTATACTTTTTAATTCGATATGAGTGCTATCTGTGAATTTTAAATAATAATAAAATGTCGTTGATATTATTTAACAATTTTTCAGTTTTAATTTGTGATTTTTTATTTATAATTTCTAAACGAAGTCGAGATATTTTTAGAAAGAATTCATTAATCCAAGAAATTGTCTGGGACCAAAAAATGGTTAACCTTTTAGCAATCACCCGTATGCTTACATAATTTTCTTCTACTATTTAAAGAATAAAAAATAAATATATGGCAGAATAAATTAAGGTTACAATGTTTAAGAAATGTGTAAAAATACTATTATTACATTTTGTTGTAAATTACAAAAATTTTAGGCCAATTTAAGGCAAGATATTTATGGAAAAGGAATTGAAAAACGACATTTAAAAAAAGTTTATTGCAAATATATTTCGTGTTATAGAATATCAGTTAAAAAATTGACAATGATGCACGTTTAAAATACAAAAATTAATACTGCAAAGAGAAGGCACAAAAATATTTTCTATCCGACCACCGCTTGTGTGACTCAATCATTGTCAACCTAAAATTTGTTTGTCTACAGAATTCTTTTTTCTTCTGATTTCGAAGCACTTTATATTCAAAAGGAAAATTAAGTACTCCAGACTTTGGGTTTAACTATTTTCGGTTCACCAATTCCTAGAACTTCTGGCCCACGCAGATTCTCAGCGGGCAGGGCGAGAGACGGTTGCGACTCTCGCCTCGGAAGGGCCGCAGTACGCAAGTATTCAGTCGAGTATATTACGCAGTATTATGCATTCCAATTGGAAACGGCACCAATCCTGACTGTTTACGCCTGGATCCCCCCGTTTTAGCCAAAATTGTTCTTGCCGGCAAATCCCGACACTGAGGTTAAACCGAGAGTCTGGTGTATTAAGCTATTTATGAAATAAGTAATATTAAAATTTAAGAATTTTTTTTTCTACATATTTTAAATTATTGTTCAGGAATTTTTATTTTAAATTGAAAACAGAGTAAAAACGTATTATAAAAGAATCAGACCAATTAAAAACTGTGCGTTTTATGGAGGTGTTTGTATTGCAGAAAAATTGTTTGTGACTAAGAGTGCATAAAAGCCCTTTAGCACTCAACTATTCTTCATTTTTTATCAGGTTTGGATAGTTCTTAAACGGTTTAAGTCTTTAATGAAAAAAAGTATCGAGCCCCTCTTGAAATATGTAAAATTCAATTATTTGTTTTGCAAATTATAAATTATTGTTTTGAAAAAATTGTTTCACATTAAAAACTAAGTAAGGAAGTAATATGAAAGAATTGGATGCATTCGAAACTGCGCGTTTTATCGAGGTTTTCGTATATCAGAAAATCGTTTTTTGTCATCATGGTTATTAAAGCACTTTTGCACTTGAATTTTGTTTATTGTTTATTACTATTTGATAGTTTGTAAACTTTTTAAATATTTAATGGAACAAAGTATAGAGTCCTTTTTTAAATGAGTAAAATTAAATTATAAATTCTTTCTGAATAAAAAATTTCTATTAAAGTCTGTCAAAGATTTTCAATTTGCCGTAGAACCGTTTGCCGTTGATGCTTACCGTACGACTTGGTGCGACGCTGCTTCAAAATACGTGGTCGAAAATTTGTAACCAAGTTCCAAGTGGTTCGATAGCTCAGTTGGTTTGAGCGCGCGGTAGAATACACGGGTTTAGCTAGTTTAGGTAGGGTTTGAATCCTTCGCGAGTGCGATTTTCAAAGCGTTTAAGCAATAAAAAATAAAGATTATATAATACTAATAATTTCGAAAATAACTTTTCTTTGTTTAGAAATCTTGTGTTGGATTTTCAGCTACTGTCGCTTAGAATTCAGATTACTTGTCTAAGAGAATATAATGCCCTTGCATACTAAATTTTCAGTGACTGTCGCTTTGTTTTCAGAGATCTCTCTCTGAGATTATAAAACCTTTGTGTTTTAAATTTTCAGCAGCTTCCGAATAGATTTTCTATCACTTTCTTAAAAATTCTGTTAAAATATTACATGCATTTCAGATTATGATTAACCATTTTCTTGAATACGGAAGGTTGTGAATTTTAATTGACTTTCTCTGATATGAGAGACTATAACTTAAGGTCACAGGATTTTCAATCAACTCATTTTTTCCGTGCATAAAAACGTAAATATCTCTAGAAATAATTAATAAATTAAAATTTCCTGAAAAGTGCACTGGAGGTTCATCTAGTCAATTTATATTAAAATTTATATATATGAATCGGTGAAAAATTATAAGCTACATGTCGACTGACTGAAAAAAATCAAAGTTTGGATATAAAAACTAAAATATCTCTAGAAATAATTATTTAATCAAAGCTTCCTAAAAATTACAATATTCGGCTGAATACTTTAAGCTATAGGTAGTCTGATCTGCTAAAAATGATGCATTTTTCATCATTTCTCAATCTTCTGTGCCCAGTTTCTAAAAAAAGAACAATGCGTATGCGCAGAAGTTATTTATTTTTGCGATTTTTTATTGATTCCAAAAAATCTAGTACACATGCGATAACTAGCGTTCTTTGGAGAAAAGATATTCAAGTTTTTCTTTACTTGAAGGCGATTCACTGCTGCGAATCTTTTTTTGATATTTTACAAAAGTGATCTTTAGAATTTTACCATTCATTTGAGCCATTAAATATTGAAAATCTTCAGGGGTTCATAAAATAACAATTTTATTTGCGGGATCAAATTTATAAATTAACTTTCCTAGCTGCTGTCAAGAGTTGGAGTTTATGTATAAAACTCCTTAAAAATCTGAATATTCTGGACGTCGCTATCACCTTTCAAAGTCAAGGCTAATTTTTAATAGATCATCTGGTTAGTGGTCCTATACTGCCCGCCGAGAGTGTAGAGAGCATGAAAGATCCATCGAAAAGAAAGAAACTAACGCAGCCGTAGCTAAACATTAGGGTGACCAGAAAAAAACACTTTTGTTTTTCTTAGGAGCGAAAGGCAAATATCGGTAGTTTATGCGATTGTAGAAGCCAGGTTTTTTTTTTAAATTTTAAACAATATTTAGAGGTGCCCCAGCGTTTTTGAAGTTTGTCATTGCAAAAGCTGAGAATTTCGGTAAGTGAAGGGTTGATCGTAAAAGTGCAATCTCAGCTCTTTTCATCGATGTGACTTTATAACAGGTATAGTTAGGGTCCCTTGAATTATTATTACTCACTTTTCTGAAAAAGGGAAATATAACTACAGAACGCTTTGCCGTGAAAGGGTCTGCTTTATGAGTTTATG
>CAKNWT010128075.1:1056-28624 GCA_932066315.1 Andricus coriarius
TCAGTTGTCAAGAATCATGCTTTATTCGTCAAGTTTCTTAAAAAAAACCAACGTACGCTTCGACCTTGTTGCAGGCCTTCTTCAAGGTGACACATAACCTGTATATAATATAATATACTATTTTGTAACAAATTTAAAGAATTTTCGATTTGAGAAATAAGGAAAGCAAATCTTCTAGAAAATGTTGAAATTTACGTTAAAATGACTATCAATTAAAAAAACTTTCTAAAAGTTACGAGAAATTTCTAAAATTGATAAATTACCGAAATTTTTGGGAAGGTATGCACAGATATTTATAACAAATCCAAAAAATTATGAAATTTATGTAAATTTAATAAATTACTTAAAATCTAAGACATTTAATTTTTTTCTTCATTTTCTGCAATTTATGATAATTTGTCAGGAATTTATGGTAACTCATCGCTTCGGGTTGGTCGAATCCCTATACCTACTCACAATTAGTATGTTAAGTGTCAGATCATAAAGGTAGTAGTGGAATTATGTTGATATAAGGTATTTCGGCATTCTTGCAAAGTAATTTTGAATTAAATGCGAAAGCGTAGGAGCTACAAAAAGTCATTTTATAACTGTTTTTCAACACGGTTTCAGAAATCTTTACTTCCGCACGTTATACATGCCTCAAAAAGCGAACAGTTCATCAATATTCTTAATTTTAGAAAATAAAATGGCCAGAATTAAAGCACTTACATTTTTTAATGACCTAACAGAGAAAAATAAACAATTTGTAGACCTTAAGCGTTCATAATTGAAAACTTACCATTTTTATGAGATAAAAATTGACAATAAGAAATTTAAAGCAATACCCCGCATATACCCCTATCAGCTTACACCGCCTTGTAAAATATCCTTCATCATGTTTATGAAATAACTCCCTGATCCGCGGCTAGAATCGCGTGAGTCACGCATACCCCGAAATGGACATGACTTGATGACACCATCGAGTGACGATCGAAATGTTCAACTCATAGGCGGAAATACCATTCAACATCTTAGTAATGGAAAAACATATACATATCTTGGAATACCGCAAGCGGGAACCCAAGATGTGCGTGTGTTAAAAACGGCCCTTGTAAAAAGGAATCGCGAAATTCTCAGAAAAATTTGGGCTTCCGAATTATCTAGAAAGAATAAGATCCAGGCGAGCAATATGCTGGCCGCTCCTATACTAATCTAAACATTTGGCGCAGTAAAATGGAACGTCGATGAGTTGAAGCAACTTGACCGAAGCACACGCAAGATGATGACAATCCATCGAAGTCATCATCCTAGATCTTCCGTACCTCGAATATACCTACCTCGAGATAAAGGGGGTAGAGGTTTGCTAAGCTTGGAGTGTCTTCATCGAAGAATGGTTCTAGCTACAGCCTGCTCAGTTCTAAATAGTGCAGATTCTCTTATGCGACTCGTACATCAACATGAAGCCAACAATGTTGCGGCGTTTCTATACCATGCCGCAGATAGGGCCGCATATGAGTTTGGCCTCTCATTAGATTCCAGCGACACTACACATGGCCTAGCTTCTACGTAAATTCTACGGCATTATGCGTAGAGAAGAGCTCTCTGTTGGTCTGTCCAAATTGTTTCTGAAGTCTGCTGGATTAAGATCGGAGACTGAGGGATTTATTTTGGCTGCCAAGACGGCGTTATAAACACCTAAATTACCGCGAGCGTATAATGAATATACCTGTAGGCGATACTAACTGCCGAGTGTGCAAGCAAGAGCCTTAAACACTTGGACATGTTCTCAGTGGATGCTCAAAGTATGCACGTTACGGGTACATCGAGAGACACAATGCGGCTCTAAAAGTGTTATATTACCATCTTAGGCACTTCTGTGGTGTTTACCTTTGGCCCGTCTTGCCATACGCCCAGGGGGAACTCGAGTCCGTTATGGAGAATGATCAGTGTAAGATCTACTGGAATTTCTCATTCCCCACCACTCAACGTATCAGTGTTGCGAAGCCTGATATTACCCTCCAAGATCTAAAGATCAAGATCATTCAAGTAGTTGAATTCTCGGCTCCAGCCGATGATAATATCACGGCAAAGGAGGAAGAAAACCGGGCGGAATATCAAGCACTTTTTTTCGAGCTGAGCTAAGGTACAGGACATCAGGACTAATCTAAGCATTTCAGAAGATCGAGCAATGGAGATGAAACATCAGGTTGATTTGGCGTGCAAAACAAAGAACAATTGCAATGAAAATCAGCTAGAGGAAGCCGCGCAACACGAGCAAGCAACGGCAATTGATGTTCTTCCTCAACCTGGTGATGATCCAGCCCACCCCATCCTCCAGAGGTAGATGGCCTAATACAACCAGAGCCAGAAGCAGAGGTTCATCAGCAAAGAAGGCGATTAAAATGAACATACCATATGAACAGAGATGTAATGCGCTTTTATTTTTTGACAAAGAAAAGCGGGCAAGTTTTCAAGAAACGAAAATCATCGACTGTTCTTAATTATGTATCAGAACTAGCCACTAAAATAAAAGAGCAGAATCTAGCATATCAAAAACGCTGTTGAAATAGCTGCCATAGAAATGGAAGTGGAGCAGCAGCACCCTATTCATGAACTTCCTTTGGGAGATGTGGACAACGAAGACCTGATAAAGCTAAAGGCATAGGTGCCAGGGATAATGAGCATCAAGTACCGGATCCACTAGAACCTCAACCGGAGATTAATAACGATGATCTGAACAGAGAAATCCCCGAATAACTACAGCAGCTTGAAAAGAATTTTGGTCATGCTTACCGAGAGTTCAGACATGTATAACCAACACAAAGGCATTCTCTACCCAAGATAAACATCACAAATGACCTGCGTGCACCAATAAAACACCCGAACAGCAAGGTTTTGCCTATGCATTTGAATGCAACACAAACTGCGTTAGAGGTGCAAACTCTTGTATACTGTGCAGCTATGGCAACGGTTAGAACGTTGCGCCGCAGAACTAGGCCTAAAAATGCAGTATTTGCTTCAGAAATGGAGCGAGATCCACCATAAAAGATCAGTTTGGATATAGATTTCAGCAAAGTAAAGTGCGGATTGTGTCCACTGACTCAGTATAAAAAAGGAAATAGAATCAGAAAGCTGATACACCATGTTAATAAAATCATCCACCCTCGGTACATCGAGACATTGACACCAGCAATGTTGGATGAGATTATAGAGGCCCAACGGCAAAGACTTGATGTTCTCACTGCTAGACTGCGTCGTTATAACAAAAGTAGTGCAAGAAGGCAAGAAAATTGGATCTTTCAGGCAGATGAAAGAAGGAGTGTTGGGGGGAAACTGACAAAAGCAATTTAAATTCTGCGTGGTTTCAACTAGGGAAGGAAAAAGCTAGCAAAAGCCCTTAGATAGAGCTGACTAGTATCACAGCTTTAGATGTTTCAACCGGTTTGAAAATAACAAGTAACTGTAAATTTTCAGGTCCGGACATGGTGCACAGCTTCTGGTACAAGTGCCTGACTAGTGTGCATTCTGTGCTGGCACGGTGTTTTCAGAAGATCATCGAACAAGCAGATATGATGCCAGGCTTTATGCTCCAGCGTATTACGTATATGTTGCCTAAAAAACCAGATGATCAAAATCAATCTGATTTCCGACCGATAGCCTGTCCTCCAAAAATATATAAATTTTTTACAGCTATCATAGCAGATAAGGTATATTCTCACTGCGAGGAGAATGACATCCTTACAGAAAAACAAAAAGGATGTTGCAAAAACTCGCGAGGCAGTAAAGATCTTCCACCAGAGACGCAGTTGCCATGAGGCAAGCTCGTAGAAATAAAAAGAACTTGCATAAGGCATACATTGACTACAAGCCAGCGTTTTCCTTCGTACCACATGACTATTTGCTTGAAGTCTTAAAAATATACCAAATTTGCCCACGCATCATTGACTTCCTAAGTCGAGCAATGATATTCCGGGTACAAGAATAATGAATTTTGATCACGGACAGTATGGTTATGTTTATCGTTGAACCCACTGAGCAAAACACTAAGTAGCATGTCTCAAGGGTTCCGAATACATGAGTACGAGCATGGTCATCAAGTGACCCATCTTCTATACATAGATGACCTGAAGCTATACGCTAGTTTAAACCAGAAACTGCAGCAAGTGATCGATGTCACAAAGCAGTTTTCCAATGATATCCACATAGAGTTCGGACTAGATAAATGCAGAACAGTGCATTTAACCAAAGGAGAATTAGGGACCGTAGAGCTACAGAATAATTTCGAGAATGATATATTAAGATTATTTAACAAATGATCTCCTATTGTACTTTAGTTCAAGAAAATTCATTTGTATAAGTATCAGAACTAGCCGCAAAAATAAAAGAGCAGAATCTAGCATATCAAAAACGCTCAATAATTG
The DNA here is from genome assembly GCA_932066315.1 of Andricus coriarius. Classification (NCBI taxonomy): domain Eukaryota; kingdom Metazoa; phylum Arthropoda; class Insecta; order Hymenoptera; family Cynipidae; genus Andricus; species Andricus coriarius. The sequence goes on from CAKNWT010128075.1 coordinate 5,457, forward strand.
TAAACAGATTGCTTTCGGCTGTTGAACATTCACACATTGAACTCTATCTACATGATCCTGACTGACGGCTGAGAAGGAGTCATATAAATACATGGGTATTCTCGAACGTAAGGGTATTCAGCATATGATAGTTAAGAAAAACCTAACGACTGCCTTGACTACACGACTGAGATTGCTTCTGAAGAGTTCTCTTAACTCGGCAAACAAGACCAGGTCATTCAACACCTATGCCATCCCTATCCTCACGCACACCTTTGGGCTCATAAAATGGTCAAACACCGACCTTGAATGATTCAACAAAATCATCCGCATAGAAATGACGAAGCACCGAATGCACCACGGTAATTCAGCGATTGAATGGGTAGTTCTGCCACGGCAAAGAGTGGGTAGGGACATTGTAGATGTCAGGAAACAGTGTGAGTCACAAGGTATACAGTTGCGAGACTATTTTAACAGCAAGCGAGATGTTACGCTTTACAACACCATTTGTAAGGCTGATCTTGGATACATGACCTTGAATTTGTCCTCAGAGGAGGCCTTGAATATCAGGGCAAAACCCATAGAGGAATTAGAAACGCAATAAGGACAAAAAGTCATCCACGGCGAGCACCCCGAAACGTTAGATCGACGTGAAGTAGATAGTGAGGCATCCAATATTTGGCTGAGAAAGGGCGTCCTGTATCCAGAAACGGAAGGATTCTTTATTGCGATATAGGACAGGGTTGCCAGCACCAGAAATTATCGCAAACACGTGCTACATCAAGGCGTGGTTGACCGGTGCCGATTATGTGGAGATACCAATGAATCCATCGAGCACATTATTGATAGTTATCGCGTAATGACTCAAAGAGAATAAACGCAAAAGCTATAATGATGTGGCGGTTATTATACATCAAAAACTTGCCTTAAATCTAGGACTCTTAATAGAATGGATGCCCTTCTATAGATACATTTCAATGTCTGTTTTAGAAAACGAAGATTACATCTTATATTAGGATGTTACTATTCAGACGGATCATTACATCCGAGCCAATCGACTGGACATCGTAATACGAGAAAAAAAGGTGGAAGAGTCTACATCATCGACATTACTTGTTCACTTAACCGAAATTTACAGGAAACCTATACAACCAAGATCCACAAGTATAGCAAGCTAAGGCAAGGAGTAAAGACAATATGGAGGAATGTGAAACATGCATCTATGCATCCTATTGTGATTTCGGCTACAGGCAATGTGCACGCAAGATGTACTGAACATCTCGAAAATTTAGGAGTCAGTAGGGTACTGGCAGCAGCTCAGAAGGTGGTTTTATTAGACATCTGTCGTACTGTAAGAAACTTCCTGGATCATCAGGAAGCAAGCGACTAAAAACCTATACAGTGATACATCGTAGCTCTAAGAAAGTATTCAGAGGCGACTGTTGTCACCTCCAATACTCACGGCCGCTGTGTAAGCATAACAGCGGTAAAAGATGAACTGCAAACTACACCATGCTCCTAATTTTTTACCTAAAACATCCTCGCAACTGATTTCATACATCGTATTAAATTAACTAATTACATCTTCATCTTATCAGTAACTTGACTTAGTCCGTCGCTTCTACTTTTATCATATTTAATTCGTAAATACAAAATAGAGTATTGTGAAAATGGGTGATAAGAACTATACTGTGAATATTTGGATCCTGTAAGTGGATTTTTTAAAATGAATGTTTGTTTACAGTTTCACTTAAACTAAATAAATAACAACCAGATTTTTTAAATTTATTTTTCATCTATATAGTAGATTTTCCACAATTGATGTAAAGCTAATTAGTTTTTATGAAACCGAAAACAAATAATAATGTAACGACTCGCACTACGCAAACTTAGCACGAGCTATTCATGGTTTCAGTGGTGACGAATCCCCTAAAGTACACAGAGCACGGACTTTGGAGAAGAAACATCCGCCAAATGATAGCATCGAAAATTCTGGGAGCAATGTCAGTTACTCGGAACTCGTGTCGCAACAGAACATTCAGAGTGGTGTAACCTGGTATGGTCAGACGCGGTTAATAATTTATGAGCGTGTTTTGGAAGAGACCATTTTTGTAAATAATTACTTGCCTGTAAAAAGAGATGAAGATGACAAATCATAAATATGCACCTCTCCATAAAGTGGATGGTTATTTCATCAGTCTGATTTTCGGACATAAAAAAGTTACTCGGAAGATTAACCTACCACTTTATTTCAAATGAAATAAAAGTAGATATTTATTGCAATTTATTAACTTTATTATGAAGATAATCAAAGCGTTGTAGATTCGCTTTTTCTGCTAATAAAAAATGTTTAGACAAGAAATATATAACATGAGCTAATAATTTGGATAATAAAACATTTTTCGGTTGTTCAAACACTGAATCGGTCTATAGTTTAATGTGTCACCGTGCGCTAGGATATTTGTCCTGAATAATCTTACCTGAAATCAAAGAAAATACTAATTAATTATTGAAGAGAGTGCACAAAAATTATACCAATTTAAGAAATAATGCTCTATTCAACTTCTTTTGTAAAAATTCTATTGCTTAAAAGCATTCTTTGTGACAAATAAGTTATATGAGAGTATATTAAATTTTTTTTTCGTGGATAGAAGTTATTCTTTCTTTTTTGGATTTATAAAAAGATTGTTTATATGTGTATCATAGTAATAATTATTATTGTATAATGATGAATGTATTATTGTTTCAAATTATTACATTATTAATGTTTCAAATTATTCGCCATTTTTTTCCAAATGATAATAAATTTTGCTATGAAGGTAGCCAAATAATAATCGTGGGGGTCTAGTTACCCTTTTTTTAATACACATTTTTATAAGCTGTATAAAATTTGAAATAAATATCTTATATTACTATGATAACAATAGTTTACAAAATTGAAAATGTTTTTCAAAGTTTTCAGATCAGCCTATTAGTTCAGATTCTAGTGATTTTAGTATGATGGATAAGGTGTATTTTTTGGCAAAAAGCAAGGTCGTCCATTCACATATCGTCCTGGGAAGAATAGAAATCGCAAATTTTAGTCAGCTTAGTAAAATCGGTAGCATTTGAACTAGTTGGCCGATCTAAAAACTTTACAATAGAAAGTTGTAGAGGATGCAGTTGCCTTCAAATCGAGTGCTTGTTTAGGGAAATCACTCAATTAGAACTACAAATTTTTAGTGTGATTTTCGTGTTTAGTGGTCTAAAATACATGGGAAAATAATATCAAGGTTTAAGTTATATATATATATATATATATACAGGGTGGGCCATTTTAATCTATAGTGGATAATATCTCAAAACCAAGTTCAAGGTCAAAGTCATTGGTACCCGTAGATGTCTTCCATTATCCCCTCCAACTTATGTCTGAAACATTTTTTCGTATCTCCACAAGCATCTGAGATATTATCCACTATAGATTAAAATGGCCCACCCTGTATATATATTAAAATTATTTTTTCAACAACGGAAGTAATTGATTTAATAACTAAATATTAAATTCCAGTATTAAAATCAAATAAAGCGAATGTTACGTAATGTTTTGTGCAAAAAAGGAATGGTTCTTAAAATATCTCAAAAAAGAATAGAGGAGAGTACCCGAATATGAGATACCAACTCTGTTTGGTGTGATTGCCGGGATCCTATTAACTGAATTTAAAAGTAATATAGGCCATTTTAAAGGGAATTTAGTTTACCATAAGGTGCTGAAATAAAATTTTTTATTAATTTTTGTTTCTTCTGAAAATCTAAAAAATTTTAAAAAATTGCTTTTTCCCAACTTGTCAAACTATTCTCATAATATGAGATACCCCAATAAATCGCTAATAAAATGTAACATAAAGTATTATTTTTTAATGAAAAACTTTATTGTATGTTTCCAGAGTGTTAATCTACTGTTATTCAGATATATTTAGTTTTTGCAGTAGTCACAAACCCATTTGTAAACCCATTTGTTTCCCCCGCGCAGTTTTAAATATCTATTTTCATCCGTAGTACGAATTTCAAAATCCTGTGGCTTCACCCCCACCTACCTAAATACACGTAAAAATACTTTTGCAATTGCGCTGACGCTGATCACTTTCGCATATGTGTAGAACCACAGGTATCTCATATTATGAGAACCACACCGTACAACTACGCATTTACTACGCCTAACCAGTACATTAAAAAACTTGAACACTATCGATATTTTCCTACTTAGTTATTCAATCCCTATCCCTCCAGGCAGACTTTACTGCTAAATATTTATTTAATACATAATAAATAGGGTTTAAAGACTTCCCTTCAAAGAACTCGACCACCACCGATGTCACAAACAGTTTGCTCATAATCTTTAGAAGCACAATAAAAACATGGCTTCACCACGAAATTACTTTTTCTTTAAGGGCTACAAGTTAGTGATAGAATCAAAAGAGTGCGCCTTTTAGTTTAGCTAAAACCCCGCTATCTCATATTACGAACATATCTCATATTTGGGTACTCTCCTCTAGTGAAGTTTTTTTTTTTTTAGACAATAAATTTTTCTAAGTCTATTTCTCATAATTTATCTGGCTACTTTTTCATATACTTTCATTAACGTAAATCATAAAAAATTATTATGTTCAAAATTACTTGAATTCTTGAATTATTTTGTTGAATATCGTAGAGTTTTTTTGCTCTTTTATACTTTCCGTTAGTTGGTTGTACAAATGCAACCCACCAGATTGATTTTGCGCAGTTTCGTTAGATTGGTGCCCTAGCCTTATCAAACTGAAAATGTTTTATTAAACATCAATGAATGATGTTAACAACAGTAGAAGCGATAAAGATTCACTTCTTATTGAAGAATATTTACCAATATGGTTCAGATTAAAACCTTGATGGAATCAATGAGTCAGGATCAGCCTAAATGCGGGATTGAAATTTCCACTATACCTGACTCATTTATTCAATTAATGTTTTAATCTGAACGATATTGGTAAATATTCTTTAATAAAAAGTGAATTTTTATCGCACTACTGTTGATAATATTATTTATTGGTGTTTAACACGAAGTAGTATAAGGAGATCCAACTCTATGGGCCATTTCGAAAAATTGTACCCCCACTTTTCCGTGCCCACATCCTATAGCACTTCGGATTACGTGTTCTAGCGCCTCTTACGGAAACCGTTATAACATAGGTTTTAGAGTTGGGTTTCAACAGTTTCAAATTTTGTCCTGAGAGGCGCTACAATACGTAATCTGCTATACTGTGGATATGATATAGGAAGTGGGCACGGAAAAATGGGGGGTATCCTTATATTAGAGTTGGATCTCCTTATACTACTTCGTGGTGTTTAATAAAAAATTTCAGCCTGATAAGGTTAGCGAACCAAGCCAACAAAAACGATCTAGTCTGGTGAAAAAGTTAGGGCTAACGAAATCTAATTTTTTTAATGGTTTGCTTGAAAAAAAATAATTCTAAAATTTTAAGAGCACACGAGACACGAGATACTTACAAATTAAATTGCACTCAAATTTGAAATTGGCGCGCCTGATTGCTGGGCTTCACGGGCGAAGCGGCAGCATATGGAGAATAGACATAAGCTTATGTCTATTCTCCATATGCTGCCCACATAGCACACTTCCCGAAAAAACCTGGTCTTTTCTTGGGGCTTAGTCCACGTGGACGTAAGAAAATGCCAGGTCGGTCCCAGGTTTAGACCTATGCTTAGACCTAGGTTAAAACATAGGTTCATGTCCGCCTAAATTTCTTTATTGAAAAAAATTCAATTCATTTTCAAGTGAATTTCACAAAGAATGTAATATTGTTAACAAAAATAGTATTAATTTAAGAATCCATCGCAAAATTGATAATTTTATAAAATTTTATAAAAATATGATTTTATCAGTCTAAAAAGTGACAAATGATTTTCTTTTGTTTTTCAAATTGTTTTCCCATAATTTCCGAGAAAGCTATAAATAATTGAATTATTTATTATTCTTTGACAGCACAGCTATCAAAGAATTTCAAAAACATCTAAAATATTTTACAATAATATTTTAGACTTCAAAAACAGCGAGCCGATGCAATGGCACGCTCAATTCGTGTTCGCGAGTTACCTCGGACTTATTTTCTGGGCGATTCAATTCTCTTGCGAGAAGGAGTCGCAGCAAATGCGCTGCCCATCGACTTCGTTCGGAACTAATGTTCTGACTTCCGCGAATCATAGTTCAGAGCTAAACCGCTAGGCAGCCCATTAGGTGTGACTCCTTCTCGCAAGAGAAATGGATCGCCCAGAAAATAAGTCAGAGATAACTTGCGTTCACAATTTAAGCTTGCCATTGCATCGGCTCGCCGTTTTTGAAGTCTGAAATATTTTTTAAAAATATTTAAGATGTTTTTGGAATTATTTGATAGCTTTGCTGTCAAAGAATAATAAATAATTTAATAATTTATAATTTCTCAGAGATTATAGAAGAAAAATTGGAAAAATAAAATAATGGATACTTTTTGGCATGATAAAATTTCATTTTTATAAAATTTTATCAATTTTGCAATGGATTCTTTAATTAATACAATTTTTGATAAAAATATTACATTCTTCAGCAAATGTACGTGAAAATGAATTCAATTTTTTAAAATAAAAAAATCTAGGCGGACATGAACCTATGTTTTAACCTAGGTCTAAGTATAGGTCTAAACCTAGGACAGACCTGGCTTTTTCTTTCGGCCACGTGGACCAAGTCCCAAGAAAAGACCAAGTTTTTTCGGGAAGTGTGCTATGTGGGAAGGAGACTAAAGTAGTGTAATCGAAAATGAGCGAATGTTTGTCGCATGGAGAATAGACATAAGGAGACCAAAGTAATGTAACGAAAAATGAGCATATTTTTTCGCGAAGTACACACGCCAGAACTTCCCGTGCGTGGCGCTGGTATGAACATATGTGCAAAAAAAATGGCCGCCGTACAAGGCAATATTTGTACATCTCTTCATACTAGCGACACACACGGGAAGTTCAGGCGCGTGTACTTCGCGAAAAAACTTGCTCGCTTTTCGTGAAGTCAATGTACAGGACTTTGGTCTCCTTGTGTCTATTCTCCATGGTTTGTCGTATGAAAATAGTTACAATACTTCCCGTTCCCTTGTATGGCGCTGGTGTGGCACGCGTATTAATGGCAGGCACCATTAATGGAGAGTTGTGTCTGGAAAATGATTAGTTTGAATGCTGAAGTACAATCAATTTAATTTGTAATAAAGTAATAAGGTTTACACATGAGAGATCAAACCATCTCGTATCGATTTCTGGCGTCGACTGACCAAACGGCTCCATCATCCCCTCTCCTATAGTTCAGTGTGCACCATGCGGAATACGCACATTATTAGATACGCATGACTCACCTTAACAATTTTGCATTATTTATATCTGTGACATGTGATTTATATAGATAAATTGTTATTTACATAAAAAAGATCTAAATAATTTAAATAATATTTTTCATCGCAAAAAATTTTTTTTTTAAGTGTGTATAATTGCAGTGATCCTGCAATGGACGAGGTAGGTACTTTTGAATTATTGCGCTTTAACGAATTACTATAACCTTCGCAGTATAAAGATTTGAATAGAGAATAATTAAGATTTTTAGATTTGAACGTAAAAGTCAGAATTATTGTATTTTATAAATATGAGATTTTCCACCAATTTAAAATGCACTAAAGGTTGCCTTTAGAATTAAGTTTCATTGTATTCATAACCGGGTTTGTATTTTTGTTTGACCCTTGAGGTTATATCAGGTTATATTTACACGGACAATAACGGCAGCCATCGATACACGTACCACACTAGCGCCGCGCTCGAGAAGATCTAGCATTTCGATGCTCTTTTGTTTGTACATCCGACAGAAAAATGCTCGTTTTTGGTGAAGTCAATGTACAGGACTTTGGGCTCCTTATGTCTATTCTCCATGCGGCAGCATTTCACGATTGTGACGCGGATGATATAGAGGCCAGGTTAGAGGAGTCTTTCTGCTGCCACACCATACCGATATTTGAAGGTCATAATAAAATTTTAACATTTGTCTACTTATTTCATAAACTTGCAATGAGCGATTAATGTGACACTGTGCGAAAATAGGTCATAAGTTTGAAAAACTGAACGCATCGTGTATTTGGACTCCTGTTAAAAATAACTTTCAAGCAACAATTTAAAGTATTACGTGTTTAAAAAGTGTAAATGTAAAACTTTGCGAACCTGCTTTTGAATACTTGAACGTTAGAGATTCTTACCATGTATGATATTTAAATATACGTGAATTCGTTTTTATAATTTACATTTCCATCCATATGGGTAAACGTAACTCGCGCGGTTCTAGCCTCGTTATACTACCGGGGAACGAGGAATTCATATGGTAAATGTATGTAAGGTATGTGTATGAGAATGGATCTCTATTGATCACAGTACACAGAAAAAACTGAGGTTCACTGAAGTTGCGGCTTAAATCAAAGCTGGCATCCTTCAGAACCCAAAAGGGTTTCTTCAGAAACTATGAACAGAACAACATGAAGGCTCATTCACAAACAAACCGCGTGCAAAGTGGGCTTGGTAAGTTAGGAATCGATTACAGTTATCGTCCAGTGACTTATGACGAACAGTTGCTTGCATATGAATACGCCTTTATGTTTACAAGTTTGCTACATAACCTGCAAATTATATTTATCAAGTCATTATATCTATTCTAATTGCGGTAAAAAATTTACCCTATTTCTCTTCATTAAATTATGGACATCAGAGGTCGATTACATGTGTGCTTTAAGGTAAAAGTTATGTTATTAATTAGGTAAGGTGGGCTTTATTTTTGTTGTAGATCCTTTGGAACCATAAGTTGGTATTAATGGAAACCACAGTTTTTCTGTGTAGACTAAGAGTTCCACAAATTCACGTCACAGTTCACACAAAAATACACAAACTGACTGATAATCCCATAGTGAGAGCCACACTCTTGAATTTATTCACATACGCTAAGCAAAGCTCTGAAACAAAGCCCATTAGTATCCAAAATCATTCGTTTCAGACGTCTACCATTCCGCTGAAACCCTTTTTCTCACAGCTTATAACTATTTCTCTCCACATATCCCTATTCTGGCATATAACTGTTCCTTCCTATACAGCCGTATATCTTTTCATGAAAGCTCTGTGTTTGTTGTCATTTACTTTACTTAAATGCACTTGTTTCGTCAATCGTTCTCCCTTCATTCTCTCATCATGGACAAACTAATTGACTTTGTCATTTAGGGTTTTTTCGAATGTATTCCACATATATTCCGCAGGAATCGCATACCCAGCGCGTTAACTTTACTCCTATCCTTTCTTGGTTTAAGCAGGTCTCACTAACGTACAGCATACTGTATGCAAGTACAAAGTTATTAAATATTACAATTTTAGCTTCATTTGTCATATTTTTACTTCTGATAATGGTTCCTACCCTATCAATAACCTTCCTATCATTGTTTATACGCCTGGATATGTCTCCATCCATGTTTTCGTCAATAGTGATAAACTTCGTAGATACACATAATTAGTAACTTATTCTATCCTCTCTTCGTCTAATGTAATGTTGCCTACTGTTTCTTCATCCATCCTTTTAAATATAATGAATTTTTTTATTTACTTCATTCGTCAGATCCATGGTCTTCATACTAGTATTTAGTCTACTCAACATTCTCTGCAAATAATAAGCTGATTTTTCCGTAACAATCTTATAATCTGCGAACGTTCTTCCACGCACTTTATAAGTCCCGAGATCGACACCTTCGCACAACGAGAGAATAATACCTACGCGCACAACGCGTCCTTGCCTAACATCCTGCCTCATATAAAACCAATAACTTAGTAGTGTGTTTATTCTTAGATTTGCCTAGTTATGAATCTTTTGGACAAGTCTAAACAAAAATATATAAATCTGATCTGGTCCCGCATATAAGGACGCATCTACGTCATCCCCTATGCGCACGTTCTGCAACAAAATCTACACGCGTACGACGCACATGCGTCCTTCATTGGAAACATTGTCTGCTATCACAACCAATATTATAAAAAATATTTTTAGTACGTACATTTAAAATGTTTCTGATGGGTCGCCAATTGAATATATCATATGGATGTAGTGACAACGCAGTATAGGTACTTGCGATCATATGGAATAAATCATTCTGCTAGGATATATAAATGGATGAGTTGGTGCCCGATGACAAAAGGACGACAAAAGGACGGGGGATAAAAGCAACTGCAATGATTACAGATGTATCAGCTTACTAAGTACCGTGAGCAAAATATATTCAAAAATACTTATTCATTGGGTAATGAAAACAACAGAAGAAAATATATGGGGAGACAAAAGTGGATTTTGTGCTGGAAAGACCATTGACGGATTAGATATTTAGCTTGAGACAGATCACAGAAAAAAGTTTCAGAGTAAATAAAAGTTTTCTGTACATTATTTGACCTTGAAAAAGCGCTTGAAAAGGTAGATAGAAGGAAACTTTGGGAAGTTCTGAAAAAGTATGGAGTCAATGTACCCAGAGGCAGACCTAGAAGGAAGTTAAAGAGGTATGCCTGGATAGAAAATTGTGGCAGCAAATATTTTATAAAAATGCATAATAAAGAGTGTCAGTGGAGTAAATGACACCTGAAGCGAAAGACCTTGGTTACTAACGTGCTCCAGTAGAGATCTTTACATGGTGATTTTGTGAAGTTCTTTACCTCGGGTGATTCCTAGAGAGATAGATCAGGGACCTGGCTCGGAGCAGTGTTGTGGAACGAACGTGTTACTTGAAAAATAGTCACGCTTGTTCCGAAACAGATATGAATTAATATTATAAGATAGGCAGATAAATGTTTATTTCTCGACCTGCTCGCTCTATCGCCTTGCCTTCGTTGCCTCGCCTGGCCTCGCACGCATGTCCCAACTTGCTCGCTTTGCATCGCATTGCCAATCTCTCCCTCCGCGGCTAAATCCTAATACTTACCTACTATTTTAAATATTCATAGTTAATGTATATCTTCTTTCGCTCCTATTTACAATCTTTCCTTCTTCATTCCTCTCCTCTTTCCTGCTCTTTTTCTCCATCTTACATAGCACCCTCTTCATCCTTGCAACTGCTCTTTTACCCCTGCCCTTTCATGCATCAATACCTCCATGCTCAGTCCACTCCTTTCCACCGCCTCCAACTCCTCCAACCAGTGCTCCACCCTTGCATACACCTTCTCGCACAATTCACACATCCTCTTCTCCCTAGAAAGCCAGAACCTATTAAAACCTGGAATGCACCCACATCACATCCTCGCGAAAAGCTCCTGACTTCCTTCCTCTCCTTTCTCACATAAATATTGCGCTCTCTCACTTGACATAATCCACCCATCGTTCCCGTTAAACCTTCACCCTCTTATTCTCTCATCCCCTGCTGCCTTTTCTCTCTCCAGATCGTTTATCACACCGTCCTCCCTTCCTCTTGCATCCTTCTCACTATATCCATCAGCAGTCCATCCGTTCTAAAATAACTTTCGCTTTCAACTTCCATCTTCCCACCCCGTCTTCTGTCCTCATTCTCCCACCAACACTCCCTAACCAGCTTACTTACCCCCTCTTCTAAAAATTTCTCCTCATATATACACGCACGACACCTTGTGATTATCCCTAAATTCGTTATCTCTATGTCCTTCCTGACAATATAATTTGGCGTGTTCCTTGTCGACCCTAGTGTCTACTTTACATACCTCTCTTATATCCTATTTACCTCCTCACTTTAATTCCACCCCCAAACTTCCACGCCCTAAAATAAAACACTCATCACTAGCGATTTAAACAATTTCATTCTTATTGCAAAATCATCTGCAAACAACTTATTTCCTGAACCCCACGCCTGCCTCATCACCACATTTGCCGTTCTCACTCGCTCTTTTAGATGACCATCTACTCTTCCATTCCACGCACCTTCCTTAACCCTTTCTCCTCCTTTCCTGAACACCATGACCTTAAACTTTTTCGCATTAATGCCTAAATGCCCTATCCACTCTTTCGACCCCTTCTTGGCTAACTCTCTATCCACCACGTGCTGCAAGAGGTAAATATTGTCAAAAGTGCTCCTGTCCTCCCTAAAGCCCGCCAACACCTTCGCGTGCATTTTCTACGACGTACTCATTAGCGTAATCCCTTTATAATTTTCCTGCATATCCCTACTCCCTTTCTTATACTGTGCCATTATCAACCCCTTCCTCCGTCCCCTTGGAAATCCAGCTCCCCTCCCTACTTGGTTCACTACTCGTTTCAGCCTCTACCTAACCTCTTGTTTTCTAAACTGCTACGCCTCGTGGTCTACACTGTTCAGCCATCCTGCCTTTGATCTTCTTAGCTTCCTGGTCTGCTTCTCTATCTCCTCGTTATTCAACTCCTCCCCCTCTGCCTCCCTCGTTCTTTTACTTACCGTAGCATTCTGTCGTGAATCTGAGTCCTGAAACGATTCTTTAAAAAACTTGCTTCAGTCCATACACTTTATCTTCTCGCTTATCCCCACCCTACGTTTCCTGAACCTATTGCTTGTCTTCCACACGTCCACTTCTGTCTTAACACTTCTCAACTCCTCGTCCAGATCTTTCTCCTCTTCCTGCTCTCTCTTCTTACACATCAAACTGAATTTCTTCCTCGTTTCTACGTACTCCTCCCTGTTCGTAGTTTCCTCTTTCCACTTCTTGTACTTTCCGTTCACCTTTCTTTTCATCTTTTTACATTCCCTATCCCACCACGGCTTCCCCATTCTTTTCTACTTCTTTCTAATTACCTTCTTTTGCACACACCTTTTCAATTGCTCTTGCAGGTCCTTCCATATCTCTCCACCGACTGCCCTTCGAAGCGTACCTTTCCTAACTGCTTCTGAAACTTATTTGTCGCCTCGCTCGTCCAGGTCACCTTCTCCCCCATGGAGACTTCTTCTCCACCTTGCCTACCGCCATCCTCCCCTATTTTTCACAATCCATACCACAAGCCATACCACGCTGGAAGCACCAGTTCCCGTTAGATCACTGAAGTTAAGCAGTGTTGGGCGCGGTTAGTACTTCGATGGGTGACCGTCTGATACTACTGCGTTGCTGTTGGCGGTCGTGGGTGTGGTGAGCCCATTTACTACAAATCCACCTAAAAAACACTACCCGAATCGGGTAGTTGTCACGCTTACCCCTAGAGGCTCGCCGAAAGGGAAATAGCTTAATGATATACTACTAAGTGCTGATGGTCTGATTCTACCCACCCTTTTACTGCGAATTTCTCCGTCTCCTTCCAAGCTTGCATATTCAAGACAAAATAGCCTATCACCGATATCCCCGCCTTACTCACACACGTGTATCCTCCTTCTTCGTCCCATATTACTATACCATTCGCCACTGCCCAGCCTCTATCCTCCATGCTGTCCCATAGAACATTCCCCTCTGTTTTTATTACCTCATCCTTCGATATTCTTTTAAAACTCTCTGCTTCCCTGTAAAGGCCCCCTTTTCTCCTCATTCTGGCATTAAATTAACCTCCCAGTACCACCATATTCTCCTCTCTTTCACCGAGCAAGTCTTTCTACATTTCCTTAATCCTTTTAATCCTTTCCCTATTGTATACTGTCACCAACTTGTACGTCGCCCCTCCTATCTTCACTGTCCTCATTTGCACCCCCTCTCTTTCGCTCTTCCATCATGAACTTCTTCCTCCAATCCGTCCCTAACCCATGTTACAATTCCCCCGCTAGCTCTGCCTTTCTCCTCAACGCTGACCTCTTCCTGGAACCTCCACCTATACCCTCTGGTAGCCTTGGCTCTATTCTCTCTAATTTCTTTCTCTGTACTCACGTCTCTACCAGTCGCAGAATATTAAATTCCTGGACATACTTCCAGAAATCCCCATATTTTTTCTTTAATTTGCATTATTCTTATTATTATATATAACTTTAATAAACATATAGAACATCCATTACCCCCATCTCCCTACTTCCTATGAAACAAGTCTCCCTGCACCACCTTCAACACCTCTTTCTCCTCGTCATACACCCACATTTTCTCATCTTCTTTTATTTTCGCATAGTAACCTTCCTTCTTCGTTCTCCCTTCACTCCTCTCCGTCCTAGCCCAGGCGTTCAGCATTCTCTACACATCCCTTTTCTTTCGCGTCAAATCATGGTCGATTGAAACCTCCTTATTGTTGATCCTATTTTTATTTCGGATTACCCCCAACTTGCCTTCCTAGCTCTTCATTTTCACGATCGCCACTCCATTGTCATTTTGCCCCTCTAGACTAACTTTACCTACCTTGCCCTTAACCCTCACCCCCCTATGCTCTCTAGAAGGTCTTTCACCTCCTCCGTTTCTTTCCCGCTCATTAGCTTCAACCCTCTTACCGCATTATTATTTCTCCGTTCTGCCTACTCTATTCTCTCTATTCTCACCTCCATTGCCCTTATGTTTTCTATAGCAGCCACCTTCTCCTTTTTGTTTCTACACTCATCCAACTTGCTCCTCTATCATGTTTTCCACCCTCTCCCAGATCCCTTTCTGCTCGTCCTCCGTCCTGCCACCGACACCACCGACACCACCACTCTCTCTAATCCTTCTACTTTCTTCCTCAGCTCTTTCATCTCCTTTTCCCATTTCGCATCCCTAATCCTCAAGTCATCCCTGATACCTTCCATCTGCTCTTTAGTCACCTTACGTCTTCTGTCAGTCCCCTAATTTCTCCTATCAGCATCCCTGGTGCCTCCGCTTCCGAATGCTCCCCCCCCCCATTTTTTGGAGCGGTGACCTACATGTCCTACCTCTCCTCTTGCTTACTTTTCACGAATTTACATAAATTCACAATCTACTCCAATTCGTGATTATCGAAGAACGCGATACACACGGGAGTTCGAACAGGCCATTTTTTTAACATATTTCAAAAATTTTACAGGGTGTTTAAAATGACAGGCAATAGAAAATTCACACCACAAAACAAGACTTGTTTTCTTATCACCTTGACAGTCTGGTCTGGTCCAGGTTTGGCGCTGATCAGCTAGCCAAGATCAACAATTGTAAGTTTGGTCTGGAAGGTCTGGCCTGGCCCAGACCTGGTACTGATCAGCGACACAAGAACAAAAAAATATCTAAAGTTCGATCAGCACATTTTTTTGACACATTTCGAAAAAGTTACAGGGTGTCTAAAACATCTGGCGGCTGGCCAGCCAATAACTCGCGGGTGACCAGTCCATAACTAGCGGCTGACCAGTCCATAACTAGCGGCTGACCATCCCATACCCAGCGGCTGATGAGACGGTCTAGCCTGGGGCTAAGCAGAAAAAACGTTACACATTTGGCGAGGCCCAGGCCAGACCGTCTGACCAGCGTCAACACTGGAACCCCGACGGTCTGGTCTGGGCCAGGCCAGAGCTAAAAGATTTTTCCCCACGGGCTCAAAAATATATTAAAGTCTTAAGTATTTCTTTCGGATCATAATTTATAGAAAACTTTAAAAGACGTGATTCGTAGTATTTGAATTTATTATTCCTTTCAATCGTTCGCATCTCTCTATTCCTTTCGACTCCAAACAAGGATGTTTAGAAACCAGATCTCGCAGGAATTCCAGATTACATATACACTAATATTAATAATTGCAATCAAAACTTCAGAGGAGTACATACTTTTATGCATAAAAACCTGCTAAAAACGGTAAGTTTTATTAAATCCTCCGTTTCCTTTGTTGGATATATGCTAAAGAGTAAAATGAATAAAAGTGATTTTAGATTTCAAATTCAATAACTTTTTGAAATTGAAGATCTCCTAATAATAAGTGGACTAGCTTTCTAAGTAAACTTTTCAATCTGAGCAAATTATTAAGTTCCCAAACTAAAGACACTTTTGAGTATTTTGATATGTCAAATATACGAGGTCTCTTCGAAAAACTGTATGGGATGATCCGAATTGGACCATTTGAAGACAAAGTACAAGTGTGAGATTTTTCTGTTTCACAACTTAGGAGATACTGAAGGTAGAAAACGAAGGATTTAATCAAACTCACGGTTTTCCCCAGGCTGTTTTATACCTACAGGTATATAATTCTCGTAAATTTTTATTAAAATTATTAATATTAGGGACATACCTTTAGAACACTATTGAAAGTAATTATTTTGACTTAACAATAACGGAGAAATATCATGTTAAAAACCAAAAGAATTGATATTTTTTGAAGCAGATTATTGTATTTACTTTTTGTATAGAAATTTAAAGAAGGTATCAGTTCTATACGCAACGAGTGGAATGGAACATTTTTGAAAACATTGTTTTTTTGTTTATTTTGGAAACAATAGAGACACCACTTGACATTTTTAATGCCAAGCGTAGATACGAACTTTATTTTCAGGCTATAAATTCTACCCTATTGAAAATTCCGACGTCGTAAACGACGTCGTACACTGAGAAAAATGGATTATACCCGGTAATTAAAAATATGTTACCGGATATAATCTTGGACTATTAACTATGGGACAGCGATCCAGATTATTAGAACTACAATCTATAGATATTAAGAAATAGATATTACAGGATAAGATCTTGGATTATAAAACTTTATAATCTGAGATAATAAAATCTATAATCCAAGATTTTAAAATCTAATATCCATATTAGAATCCTGGTCCATTAGATAACCTCAAATATATATAATAATTTGTGCAAACGTATTTATAAACCTGTACAAAATTTTTATAGACGAGTTCGGAAGTAGAACGGGAAACACATTTCAATTTTTTTTAAACACAATAAGCAGGAAAGTGGCTATTATCATAAGACTACAAACACGAAAGTGAAGGAGGCTAAGTTTCTGTTCTTGTACAAGTGGCAGTGATGTGTACTGAAAAGAAATATAAACTTACCCATTTTCTAAATCTAAATCCTATGTGATTTAGCACTAATAATCATTTCATACCTTATTTATAATCTTTTCAATGGAAACGCATGGATATGACAAGCGCCACGATGCGACGTATCGTCTGAGACTACACAGACGCCTGCATATTTTAAAATCTGAGATATTACATTTTAATGCCTGAAGATTATAAGAATCTAACATCTAGAGATTATATTTGTTAACATCTACATATATTGGAAAAATATTATAGATTATACGCGCTAATATATTTTTCTATACGGTGTATTATTCTTTAATTCTATTATCCAGTTCGTATAATCCATTTTTCTCAGTGTAAACTACGTAGACAACGACGTTATGAACTACGTATAAACCGACGTCGTATACGAAGTGTGGAACGACCTTGGAAACTACGTCGGAAATTAGGATAGTAAACGATGATGGTTCCGACGTCGTTTCATACGTGCTTTCCGACGTCGACTCATACGTGGTTTACGACGTCGTTCACGACGTGGCTTACGGCATCACGAAAAATATTCCTACAATAATATGATTATTAGAATCAATAATAAAAGGTAATTAGGATTAGAATTTATTAGATTATTTCCAGACATTGGTTATCGCTTGCAATGTAACAAGATTATATATTTAATAAAATTATTTATTTGAAGGTGCTGGTGTTACAGTATTTTAGGTATCTGTCAGGTAGCACACCTAAGTAGCATATTTAAAATATTGTAACACTTTAGACTTCAAATAAATAAATTTACTAAATATATAATCTTGTTTCATTGCAAGCGATAACCAGTGTATGGAAATGATATTCTTATCAATTCTAATTCTAATTATCTTTTATTATTGATTCTAATAATTATATTATTATAGAAATACTTTTCGTGGTGCCGTAAACCACGTCGGAAACGACGTGGTAAACCACGTATGAATCGACGTCGTTAACTACGTATGAAACGACGTCGGAACCTACGTCGTTTTCTATGCCAATTTTCGACGTAGTTTCCTAGGTCGTTTCTTACGTAGTTTACGATGTAGTTTTCTACGTAGTTAACGACATCGTTTCCGACGTCGGAATTTTCAATAGGGTACCAAGTTAGGTCCATTATAAAATTTGATCTACTATAGACGAGCTTTAATTCGCACCGGTATAATTAGTGGGGGACGATGGGCCAAATACCCATGTATTCTCGGTACCCTCCTTTTCATCAGTAAATGTAGCCAAAATCACGCCTTAAATCCAAGCATTATCGGTCGATAAGCAAAAAACATTAACTACTTTGTGGAACTAAGTCACATAGATTATACTTATGTACGCCAAATTATGACCTTCATTTAAAAGTTTGTGTTGAGACCTTTTGGGACATCGTTAAGCATAGTTTCATGTGTATGAGGGTGCCACCATTAAAATGGCTATTGATGCTAAAATACGCTACCAATAACTATAATATACGTCGCGAGACGCGAAAGAGTCGTATTTTGTTTTCCGAAAACCTAGTTAGATCTCTGTCTGGAAATAGATTATATACAGTTCATGCGTGATTTTTGGTTCTTCGCAACGTAAAATTTATTCATTGTTAGCGTATTTTAGCATTAATGGCCATTATAATGGCCAACGGCCATACCACGCTGGAAGCACCAGTTCCCGTTAGATCACTGAAGTTAAGCAGTGTTGGGCGCGGTTAGTACTTGTATGGGTGACTGTCTGATACTACTGCGTTGCTGTTGGCGGTCGCGGGTGTGGTGAGCCCATTTACTACAAATCCACCTAAAAAACACTACCCGGATCGGGTAGTGTCACGCTTACCCCTAGAGGCTCGCCGAAAGGGAAATAGCTTAATGATATAATTACACCAGATTTTCAATTGTAGCACGGGTTTGGTTCTGACCTTGCCTTGAATTGAAATTCGCCGAAACGTAAATATTAGGGCCGTGTCCTAATGTTGCGCAACGTGAAGCAGTTATCAGCTGGGTCGTTGGGTTCCTGCGCTTTATCGCTGTGTTACTGTTTTGTCATGATTGAGTGACCACGACACATCCCCCCGCGGCCCCCTCTCATCCGCAACCGCCGCTGCGGCGTAATTCTTGGAACGCCAGAATCGAAATTTGTTACATTGAAAGTCGGGTGTATATTTTAGCGCTTAAATGGCGTGAAACATTTCTACATAGCGTGAAAACATTTGTTAATTGTCACTCGAATCACTTACTTTATTACATAGATGTACGTTAGTTGAACTAAGATAACGTATTCTTCGGCATATTTCTGCCTAGGTTAGTGTTGAAAAATATCTACCTTGAGAGTCCGAAATTACAGAAACTGGTATTCTTTGGCGTAGTATTACGGCGTAGTTTCATGGCGTACTTTGTCGCAGATTCTGACGTAGTTTGGCCTAGAATTTTCGTCATCAGAGAAGTAATAAAATTAAACACCAATCTATATTCCAAAGAATAAAAGTAGAAAAGGTTGAAAGTTCTGTTCCTTCGCAATATCAGCAGAACTGAAACCGAAGCAAGGCTGCCAACATTCGCGCCGAATCGCGTCATGTTCACGATCTTCGCCATCTTTAGTATTTTAGAAGTTGTGGGGAAGTCGATCAAATTGATTAATTATTCGATTATACTGGAAGTTCAGAACCTACTGAAAAGCTTTAAGGGTTGCAGCTGAGTAATAGAACCTCACTATACTGATAGGTTGTCAGATAAAAATAATAATCGAAATTAACATTGAAACCACGTGGAATCCCTGTAGAAATGCACTATGAATTCTCGAATCGCTTTGCAACCATTTTTACTCGTAAGTCTCCATGTGAATTTACATACTTCATGTATAGAAAAACATAACGATACTTGGGTAAAATTGTCAAAATTCCACATTTTTACGTTTTTACACTCTACTTTAGGGAAAATTGATTTGTGATGATTCACGAATGTATTTTTCCTTTAAGCGTTGAAACTGTACTACTACTACTACTACTACTACTACTACTACTACTACTACTACTATTACTACTACCACTTCAATAGTAAGTACAACTACCTGAAAATGGTTATCAATCATCGGAAGTTGTTGCACTCACAAGTAAACTAGTAAAGACAACTACTACCATTCTCAGAAATAATAGTAAACTACATCACAATTAGGGTTAGACACAGGGAGATCAATGTTTGCAGGAAGAATTGTAAAATCATGTCCTTGCGAATATTAAGCTCTACGTGAGTACCTGTCATACCATACGAGTGATGTACGATATTTTATTCGATATCAGCATATTGTGAGACTGTAGGGGCGTCTGAAAAGTGAGCCGTGATGTTTATAATACCTTTGGTCGTGAAAAAATACGACTGACGTGGCATTATCTGCTTGGCGGTGATTGGTTATCTCTTATGGTGTAAAATTTGAAAATGCTTCTTTCCGAGCTAGAGTATTATATATCAACAGTAATCTTAAAGAATACATCGTGCGTGATTCAGTGACCATTTGTGGAACTAGTAATCTGTCAGTGTGGCGGCGTACGGAATTAACAATCTGTCAGCAGCTAACAGCATTCGAAAAAGCAGCGGCGTAGCCAGGGAGGGGCTGGGGGGCTCAAGACCCCCCCCCCCATTTTCAAACCCTCTGTACTCAAAAGTTACGTTTTATTTTCAATAAAGGTATGAGTGCCTATGCTCTGACCGTCTTGGTATTAATGACTCAGGCCAGAGCGGTCGGAGACTATTGCTGGAAATAAACTAATTGTAAGACCACACGGGGAGCGATACTATAAGATTTTAGAACACCAAGGATTGAGGTACATGTTTATTGCATGGTCTATTGATCCTTGTTTGAGGACAGCTGTCTGGCAACAGAATCTTTAAAGTTTAGAAGATCCTAAAGTACCGGAGAATCACAACTTAGAGACTTACAGTAATTTATAGGTTGCGTCTAGTCGTCCGAAATATTGGTGGAGCTGGGAAAGGGGATGAACTAAGTTGACCAATGTAATGAGTGTATTTCATGGAACAGTTCATTTATGAATCTACACTTGTTCTGAAGTCTTCAAATGACTAGGTACTGCGAATAAGTCATTGTAGATCAAGCATTCGATGAGTTCAATCGAATAGCTTTCCTTGTGAATTTACGAGATTATTTACTTATTTGACAGTTTTCTTTCACTTCGCGATGCTATTTTGTGATAACAAACCATGAATAATAAGTCGAAAAAAAGAAAACACGATGCACCAAGAAGTATTGCAGATTTTTTCAACAAAATTCCAAGGATAAAGGTAGAAAGAGAAGTTTATTTTATGTAACATGTACATGAGTGTATGTATTTTCGGCTTGAAAATTCAAAAATTTAGTAGAAAATTCAACTATTTGGTTTATAGTTGAACTAGTTTGTTAAAAGTTTATTTTATTGGTAAAAGATTCAACTGTTTTATTGAAAATTCATCGTTTTGACTTGCCCCCGCGAAGCAGATAAATAAATCACAAAATTGTCCAAGAAATAATTCCCGGAAGTGTCCGCCATCTTGGATTTTCTGTTTTCGTCGATTTGCACGCGTATTTTGCATTTCTCGATGAAAAAGGTCAGTAATAAATTTGTAGAGAACTAGATTCTCTACCATTTTTATTGCGACGATATTTTTGTAAAAAAATTATTTGTCGCTAACAATAAGCGAAAAGTGTGGAAAATTAGGAAAGTGGCGCATTTTTTTCCACTTTTTGACTATTTGTATTGAAAATAAGTGGCACATTTAAATGGCAAAGTTTTAGGGGACTTAATTTCCAACAACTTTTGTACAAACAAGTTTGTCGTGCGACGTGCAGATCACGATCGGGAACGCTCTCAACGCAGGGGTGTGAGAGAACTCGCGCTGTTGGACACAATATATGTGTTACGGGCAAATCCCGAAGTGGCGGCAAATCTAAGTTTGGGGAGGCAATGCGCGTATTGCGGATGCGTTTCAGGCAAATTCCGAAATACTATGTGAATTCGGGCATTGCCTGGAATGAATTCAGGATAACCTAGATGTGCAAAATTTGTTATAGGCAAAGTTATAAAATAAAACATTCGCTTCGAATGGTCCAGCTTTCGAATCCTACGATATCAAAAGTTTGTAAATACTGGAATGAAATTGTTGCTTTCTCAATACGTTTCTCAAATCAACGTTTCTATTATTATCTTGACGTGTTAATAACACATCAGAGAGCGTGCTACAGTCGACAAGAGTTCTTATGTGATAATATAATCTTCATTTAAAATGAACGAACTCGAAACTGTAAATGGCTCTTCGCACAATGTGAGTGAGATGATGTTTAAAGAAAAATGTATGATAAGTTAAAAGACATAAAGACATCATAAAATTCACATTTGATTCAATCCGAAGAAATTGTGATTCTAATTGCCGTAGTTTTAAAAAGATTTCATGATGGTTTCTATAAAATAGGAATTAAATCCGAAATAATTTCTTCACTGTACTCCAAAAATCTGTTGCAAGAATGTAAATTAAATTTTTTGAAAATTGACGATATAATAAATACTCTCTTATTATTACGAAAAATTAATAGTACTATACAATGTACAATGTACAATGATACAATTGTGCATTCTTACATTGCCCACGACATATTTGGCACATCTTACGTTGTCTACACTAAAGCAAGGTGAAGTTGCTTTCAACTTTGCCTGAAGCACAATTGGCACACCTAGATTTGCCTGCATTTATTCCAGACAAAGCCCGAAATCACAGAGTATTTCGGACTTTGCCTAAAAAGCATCCACAATGCGCGCATTGCATAGCCAAACTTAGGTTTGTCGCCACTTTGGGCTTTGCCGGTAACACATGTAGTGTGTCCAACAGCGCGAGTTCTCCCACAAGGCTGCGTTGAGAGCGTTCCGACCGTGATCTGCACGTCGCACGAAAAACTTGTTCTTACAAAAGTTGTTGGAAATTGAGTCCCGTGCAACTTTGCCATTTAAATGTGCCACTTATTTTCAATACAAATAGTCAAAAAGTGGAAAAAACTGCGCCCCTTTCCTAATTTTCTACACGTTTTGCTTATTGTTAGCGACAAATAATTTTCTTACAAAAATATCGTATCGATGAAAATTGTAGAGAATCTAATTCTCTACAAATTTGTTGCTGTCCTTTTTCATCGAGAAATCCAAACACGCGTACAAATCCACGAAAACAAAAAATCCAACATGGCGGACACTTCCGGTAATTATTTCTTGGACAATTTTGTGATTTCTTTATCTGCTTCGCG
>CAKNWT010128113.1:765-12561 GCA_932066315.1 Andricus coriarius
TTTAAGGCCCAACCCCTCTCCCCCCTTCGCCAACTCACTTCCTCCTTCCTTCGATTATTTTTGTTTTCGTGTTTCATGTTATTCCCACGAGAAGCTAGGGAAATAAAAGGTCCGCCCCTGCAGAGCCCCGCATGCAGGGGTAAGACTGAATACTCGGGCAGATCGTCCGGTGTCCCCAAGAGGCCGTTAGGACACCTTCGTAACCCCTAGGTGCCAAAGTGCCACAAGCACGATCACTCTACGCCCATGGCTTAGGGGGGTGGTCACATTGAGTGAGACACCCAATGTTCAAGTATCCGCTTGCAGACCACCATAACAAACGCAGGGCTGTTTCTTGGACGCAATGCGTGCCGCAGGTCATTCCTGTCCCGATTACCAAGCTGTAAATCGGTCTGGGAGGGGCCTCGACCCAGGGATCCAGAAGGCCCGTGTTAGCTAGGCTATTTCACCCTTCTACCATACCGTAATCATGCATACCAGGAGAGCCCGTTTATAGGGTTCCTTTTCCTCTCATCCAGGAGAGCCCGTTTATACGGATCCTTTCATTCATATCCATACGCATGCAGGCCGAGGTCCTTTTGACCCTAAAGCACCGCAAGCTTAAGCCTCCCCACCAACTACAAGGTGTTACAGATAGTGTTAAGATTATAGAATCGATTTTTATTAAAAAGTACACTACTTTGTGTGTTAATTTACAAACTGAGAGAATGCATATTAATGATGTTTATCAATGCTTATTAAATTGATTTGTTTTTCAATTTCAAAGATTTTGGCGCGTTGCTGTGACTTTAGCTATAATGATTATAATGACTCAATATCTGATAATATAATTTCATTATGGCGCCATATTACCTTCTCATTACTGAATGTGTTTATCAAAATGTCGTCCTGGCTCAGTTTTCACAACATGGATTTTACAATTTTACCACTCCGACAATAATGACTTAAAACCGTTTACGACGAGTAGTCTCTTCTTTATGTGTAAAGAGGATGGACAGTAAAAATTCCAAGTTTAAGCAAAAGTTTGAGCAATAACATAGGCCCACAAGCTATGTCTAGCACTACTCCAAATACGTTAAATCGTATAATCATCCCAACTTTCCCCGTGACAATCTGTCCCAACCTACCCCGACGCATTTTTAGTAAGCTACATTTGCAAAAAATACCAAAATTTAAGGTTAGAAAAAATTCTTTAACGAATTCTGTCACCTGTTGATATGCTCAATTCATGTTCATATTCATTTTAAAAAGAAAAAAAATATTTGAGGACGATTCAACGAAAAAACCAACAAAATAAAAAGTTACTCACCACGCTTGAAAATACATAGTCGGCAATATTTTCTGTGAAACGCAATATTTTTACAAAAAAATACACTGGTATATTTCGTATCGGGGGCTTCGACCACTGTACAACACATGGCGCGATATGTTCAATATTCGTCTTCAATCTCGCTTTCTCCCAACTAGCCCCGTGTCCCAACTAGCCCCGGTGTCCCCTTCTTTTAGAATCAACTTTAAAAAAGTTCCTATTTACCTTCTTTGCAGTACAATCCAAAGACAGTAATTGTCATCTGCTCAGTAAGTCCAACAGATTTTTCTTTCGCGACTCGTAGGGGAGAGTCTCCGGTTGTGGACACAGTTTTGTTTTAGATCCATAATTTTCGTTTGAGTCTATATTATGCGAAGATATAGAGACTATTGGAAAGCTAGAGGCGTTAGCTAACTTTTTGCTAAAATTTTGTGTAATCGTCATTTTTGGCACAAAAAAAATCGTAACCGGTTGCGGGCATTAATGATGATAGCTGACAGTTTTCAAGTCAAACAGACGATTTAGATGAAAAATTATGCCCACAACCGGTCAAATTTAAGTGCCCACAACCGGAATTCACGACTATTATCGGTGCATGAAGAAAATGTGATGTTTCGTAACTTGCATATAAATCGATGTGACATCTTAAATCACAACGAAAATACTGTAGAAATATCCATAACAATCACCTGTTTGAGATTATTTACTTTGATTTATCTCTGTTTTTAAACGTTGGTAAAATACAAATGCATTATTTTTTACATACTTTCTTTAATATGATCGCAGCTAATGCACAAATCGTCTATTTACGTTGATATCACCACGAAAACTGCGTGCTACTGTTAGAATACAAGTACGCCACCAGTCAGATCCGCAATATTTGTATTCTGTCAGCTGTTGCGCAGAGGTGCCTACAACCGGAGAGCGCCCGCAACTGGCGACTATCGCCTATATTATTTTTAGGATTCTAAATAACTTTTAGCTTTGATATTTACAAAGTTGACGTTTTCATGGCTCTAAGTGGTGCCTAAAGGATCTTATTTGAGCAGACTGAGTGCGAAACAATTTTCGCGCATGCGCAGTTTGAAGATGGCTTACTTTAGGCACTGGTGAAAAAGCTGCGCATGCGCACTTTCGAGATGAGGTACTTTAGACACTGGCATAGGGAAGTTAAAACACTGGCGTTGGTATCTTCTTAAAATGAATTTATATTTAACTTAAACAAATCTGTTAATGATTGAAGTTTTTTTTTATGATTTCATAGCCGGTTTCGTCCGTCGTACAAAAGAGCATAATCGCCAAAATTTGGCACAGCAAACGATGATAAGTGCCAAATTTGTTTTCATATAATTTTTTTCAGGTAATTTTTTTTCAAACATTTTTTTTTTGCTTTAAATTTTGTTCCAATAAATTTTTTTTTCAACCATTTTTTCGACATTTCTTTTCAAATTGTTTACAAAATTTAAACATATTTTCTTTTAAGATTCTGTTAAGACTTAAATTAACGTCTTAATAGGCTACGAAACAGACAGGCGTTGCAAAAAATAGCGTTTGATATACGTCCGCATGGGTGATTGCTAACTCGTGTGATTGCGTCCTGCTGCAAAGTGCACACTCGCACACAATCACCTATTGGCGCACTTGTATCACAAATAACTATTTTGGTCGTGTGTTGCAAAAAATAGTACTTCGTACACGTGCATACCACGTACTCCTCTTCTTATTACAGCATTCGCCTGCTGCTCAAAGCATACAAAAATCTTTCCAAATCGGCTAAAGTTGTTATACCAATAACCCTTGAAATCTCTAAACAATATTTTTTGTTCTATTGTGGGACGATTTGATCTACTTTTTGATAAAAAAATTGGCATCTTGGGATTTACAATAAGAGGGTCAGGCAAGTTGTTTATGTTTCAATTCGCACTTGTTTACTGAAAGGTTACCAGGAGATTTATTTGGCTAAGCGGTAAGACGCCATTTTTACCCAGTTTCTAGGAAATTAATCCTTTGAAATTTAGAGCGTTTCATATAGATAGGAATCGTGGATTTTCGAATCTATGTCAAACAAGCTGGACATTAATGTTTTTCTTCCCTGATTGGAAAATAGCATTATCGGGCTAACTTCACACTCTCAAAAACCAGCGTTTTGCATGCATGTGTTAAAGAAAGGAATTTTTCATTAAACATAATAATTAAAGGAACTGTTGTTCTAGCAACTGGTTAAGATGCACGCCTTGCCGCTTGGGCAAGTAAATCGCCTAATAATCAACTATAATTAAAAAAATGCGAGTGGAAGAAAACTCGTCTATCTTCCCTCGTTAGTACGAAGTTATGCACGGACTGAATTCATTTCCAGTCCGACAGGCTGTGTATGCTCAAGTCACAGAATCTTTTCCGCAAGAAATATGTTATTCTTATTAGGATTTTAGACGACACGCGTCTTGAAACAGAGAAAGAATTTTTTTCTTTTGGAAAAATAAAAACTCACCATTTTTGTAAAAAACAAGACGAGAACTTTTATTTAAAATAATTCACTTTTTTAGTATTTAATAATGACTTTTTTTATTTCGAAATTTTTATTTTATAATTATCTGTTTATCTTAAATGTAACGATCATTTTCATAACTAATATGTAGAAAGTAATTTTGAAGGGTGGCAGTACAGAACTAGATAATAGGATGTGTCGACAATTACAAATGCTGGGATTCGAATTCACTAGAAGGAGAAAAAGTATCGTATCGTGATCCTAAAAAGTATAATAATTTCAAATCGATAGACGTAGAGCATGGTCACCCAGGCTGAAAAAAAATCTTTAAACAGTTTTATTTTGGAGAGTTTTTAAATTTTTTCCTAGAGCATTTTGATCACTCTGAGAAGCTAAGAACCAAGTTTTCAGCGTCAATACATTTTGAGCTGCATAATTACTGGTATTTTGAGTATGATGTATACAAGCAAGTAAATATTTTAGGCGCAATATTTCCAGTGCAGGACAACCTAGTTCTTCTAAACTTTGAACATTGGGCACATATTTTTCCATAAATCTTTTCTTTGTCAATCCTTTAACAAAGATTGAAGGTTGTTGAAGTATAGGTCTTACTCCCTTATAGGGTACATCACCAGCAGTCTAGTAGATACCAAAATAATTGTATGTTAACCACAGATTCTTTCTCTTGCATCCTCATGGTAGCGAACTCCAGCTGCAGGGTGGCTCGAAGGGGAAGACCAGAGGTTGAGCATCTTCCTAGAGAGGCAGTATAGTCAAATCTTTAAAGAAGAAGTCGTTGTAGGATCTCTCAAAACTAACTTCAAGCTTTGTTCAAGTTAAGTTTAACGTTACCATAACTAAACTTAAAGAAACGCTAAGCTAATGTTAAAGTAATGTTAAATTAAAGTTAAAACTTATGGATGGGTCCTAAAAGAAACTACGCAACTCGTGGCGGCGGATAGCAAATACGTATCTAGCGCACTCTATACTAAGTATATAGAAATTTATATATACTTAGTATAGAGTGCGCCAGATACGTATTTTCTATATGTCGCCGCGAGTTGTGTAGTTTCTTGTAGGACCCATCCTTACGTGTGATTAGGTGAACGGCTTTATTTAATAAAAACATGGGAAATAAATGTCAATTTCTCTTTTATTTATTATTAATAATCATTAAAAATCCCGACAATATCTATCGACTTACATACCTATTATTTACCATGTTTGCTTACATACTATTTTACAATCTATATTCACTCATAGAATATTATAACTCAATATTTTCCTAGATTTGTCCGGTTCACCTTCCAGGACTTAGGCCTGGGAGCCTGTATATTCCTCAGCCGTAGCCGGTGCCAGGTGTAGCATACACTGCCCTGGAAAAGAATTTATACAAACCTTGTGGTTCTGTTTGCTGGTCCCTGCTCTCCGCCTAGCTCAGCGTCCTCGTAGAGTGGTGTGGGCTAAAGGGGGGGGGGGGAACCTGAGAGCCTTATTCATGCAAAGAACTTACCAGGAGAGAAAATTTGGCACTTCTTGTTGTGGACAAGTGACTCTATCTCCCTCGTAGCGTTCGGCAGGGCAGGTCGCGGCCAACTCCGTAAGAGCGACAAGGATGGTAATAAAGCATTCTCAGGTCCGCTTTACGTCTGTAGAGATACGTCATTTTCGCGTCAGTGAAACCCCCATATAGTATGTGTTCTAGGTACTCAGCGTGTGCATGACATGCTCTGCACCTAACGCAGGAAAGTTTATGATGCTCTTTTATGACCCTCTGGAAGGTGACGTTGTACATTGTCACACGATAATTTCCAGATGAGATAGTAAATCTAGTTTTATAAAGGGGCATCAAGCTCTCTACGCACCTCACTATGTGTGGATGAACTTTTAAGTTTTACAACAGACCGATGATGAGTCCAGTAGAGTTTGAATCGAAAGCCTTCCGGTAGTCAGACCAGGCCATTGACAGGAAGAGCTGATGGGCTGCTGTGTCTTTGCTGACGCTCTTGACAATGAGCAGGTTTTCTCGGCAGTCTGCTACACCTTTTTTCGAGAAACGTTGTTCATACATTTCTCTTCACACAGGCTCAATTCTTCGAACAATCCTGTCGTTTAGGACAGCTGTAAAAAGTGTATACAGCGTGCTTAAACAAGTTATTGGCCTGTAACTCTATGGGTTGATAAGTCTTCTTTCTTTCGGTAGGATTAAAGTGCATCCTAGTGCACCAGTATCAAGAACTTCTTCAACCAGAAGTTCTTGATACCATCTGGTCCTGCAGCCGAAAAGTTCTTTGTGCCCCTAAGTGCTTTTTTTATCTCTTCGGCAGCGATTGCTGGACATTCCTCCTTAGACGTAATCAGGCTGTCGCAAAACTCCTTGAAGCGGATAATATTATCAGTATCTTATTTCAACTCCAGTGTGTTCGGGATTTTCTATATCTCTCTCCAAAAAGTCTCTATCTCGTTGGGCTTGGGGTGGATTTTGACAGAAACAGGGCGATCGCTCAAGAGGCGCAATGGGTCAGCGAGAAACTGTTGATTCTCCCTGACCCATCCATCCCTTTTCTGTATTAATCTCCTTGCGTCAGATAATACCCGTATTTTGTCAACAATATGCTGCTTGATTGTTAGCAGCTTTGACTTGTTCAGTGTGTGATGCTAGATCCTCAGCTTTTGGGGGAGCTTTCAAACTCTTTCTGTAAACGGTCTACCAGATTTTATGTAGTCAATCACACACTGTACACGGAATGCATTCTGTCTTGCCCATACAATCTTCCAGTTCAGTCGATGCAAGCGTTTTTTCATCCATCGTCGGATCGCCTTCGATTTGAATCAGCCAAAGCTCTCACAGCACCATAAACTGTGCAATTGATGGTCCAAAGGTCGGACTCTTCCGACATATCCCCACGAAGAAAGGTGTCCATTTTAGCCAGGTCTTGAAGCTTATGAGAAACCTGGATATTAATATTCCTTCTTGTCCTGATATCGCGATCATCTCTCAGAGGTGCCTGCTTTCCGCGGTTGGTCTTAATGTCGCTTTCTCCTCTTCGTGTGCGGTTTGTTCATACAGCGGTTAGGGAAGCGCTCCGCGTATATATCCCTTTTTCGAGAGGTATACGACTTGATTTCGCAATGATCGATAATCCATTTGTTTAATAATATTATTATATATTACACTATAATTATTATATAATATAATAATTAATATTACTGTGGTTTAACTTAAACATCATTAGTTACTGAATGCGGTGAGTGCAATCGCGAGGATGATGATGCTGACAATGACGACGGGAATGACGTTTACGTTGTGGACCTTGTCTATCATCCTTGGCAGGAGGTACATCTTCAAAAGTTGATATTATTAAATATGTATTAAAAATATAGGACACGCTACTGATTTTTATTCATATTTGAAGATATAAATATCTGTTCACATCTCATTTTTATTATTTAGCATGGACATGAACACTTCTTCCAAGAGTCACATAATTTAATTGTAAATTTTCAATAAATTGAGTATTTACTGACTACAACTGACACTAATCCCCTCAAACAGCTATAAAACTCAAACCTTCAGAAACATTAAGCCATAGACATTGCCGGCATTCTTTAGGGAATAGTTCTTTATACTGTTCTCCAAATTTTTGTTCTTGCTCAACTCTAAAATAATTAACCTTACCCGAGTAAAACTGCTTCGAATTGAGTTTGACTTGGTGATGTCTTGAGTTCGTCTCCAAGACGTCGATATCTGGCTGCGTATCAGAACTGAGAGGATACATCAGATAATGTCTCACTTTTATGGTCTTAGCAGGGTGATTCCAAGTCGGCGAAAACTTGTCTCAAGACGGACCTCTTTTGACTCACAAATCAGACTATTAACAGATGCGAAGGATTAAAATTGATGAATTTAAAATTTGTAATTATTGAATTAGTTATTTTTGATTTAAAAATTCAGAATCTGTGGGTCTGAACGACTACAACCCCAAAAAATTTTGTTCACAAAAATTGAAATTGTAATTTTCTATAAGGATCTCCTAAGCTGTTCCCAATACGTAAAAACAACCAACATTTTCGGTATCGTCGTCAAACATATATAATACGAATAAAAATCGACCACTCAAAATTTTCGTTGAAATATAGGCTTTCGAATGCAAAGTGGCTTATGCCATGATTTCAAGATGGCCGACCAGTATGGCGGCCATAACGATAGAAAGTGTAAAAATTCAGAATAGCGATACAAAATTCTGAAAAAATAAATGCAGCAGCTTTTCTAGCTACTGGTTCGAATGCCAAGATGAAGCATTCAAAATTCAAGATGGCAGATCCAATATGGCGGACGAAACTTTCAAAAATCAACAGATACCATTCAAAATTTGGTATACGGGGGTTTCTCGGGTCGCTGATCAGGAACCTGAAGGTTAATTTTTGAAATTCAAGATGGCGGATACAATGTGATGGTTGAAATTTTCAAAAATCAATGGAACCATACAAAATTTGGTATACCTGGTTTTTTTATCTTTAGTTTTGCAAATTTGACTCCGGATTCAAGATCAGCAACTCAAAAAAACGAGGTATACCAAATTTGGTATGGTTTCGTTGATTTTTGAAAAGTTCGTGCGCCACATTTGGACCCGCCATGTTGAATTTTAAAAGTTTGATCTTGCAGTTCGAACCAGTAGCCAGAAAAGCTACTGCATGCATTTTTGCAGGATTTTTTATCGCTACTCTAATTTTTTACACATATGCCTCAGACACTTTCTCTCGTTATGGCCGCCATATTGGTCGGACATCGTGAATTTTGAAAGTTTGATCTTTGAATTCGAACCCATAGCCAGAAAAGTTACTGCATCAATTCTTTCAAAATTTTGTATCGCTATTCTGTATTTTTACACTTTCTATCGTTATGGCCGCCATATTGGTCAAAAATCTTGAATTTTGAAAGTTTGATCTTGGAATTCAAACCAGTAGCCAGAAAAGCTACTGCATGCATTTTTTCAGAATTCGTTATCGCTTTTCTGAATTTGCACACACATGCCTAAAGCACTTTCTCTCGTTATGGGCGCCATTTTGGTCGGCCATCTTGAAATCATGACATATGCCACTTTGCATTCGAAACCTTACATTTCAACGAAAGTTTTGAGTGGTCGTAAGCTTACGACCAATACACATAATTAAAAAACAAGGTTAAACAACCACCGCAGGGTCCCACTGAGAGCAACTGCCATATAAAAAAATGACACCAACTCCCAGTAGAACAGCGGTAAATCATACTTATGGCCACGTCTTACAACCGACCGCGTCCTCGGGTTGCGGATAGAGGGTCCCTGTACCAAGGGTTTCTGCTGAATGTGGTTACAATAAATAATAGGCAGTCGCGGACAATTGTTCAGGGGTGGTCCCGAATAAATTACCCCTAAGCGAATACGTGACAACCGTACCGAAAGCTGAATGGCACCTGGGTGAGGTGTCTTAAACGGTGACTCTGGGATACCGGGCGACCTCTTAGAGTATGCACCCTTATCCTTCCATGCGGGGCTCTACAAGGATGGACGAATCCTTTCCCTAGCTGCTCGTGGGAACAACAATGATACCACCAAAACACCAAAAAGCTGTGAATGCGGTTCAATACGATCGAACGCGCAGAGCACTCGACAATGGGTCGGCGAACAATGCCGATAATCGTAGAGTTCGGGGTGCTGAAAATAATTTAGATGGAAACACGAAGACGAACCAACAAAGCACCCACATTGAGTGGACGCATCAACTCAAGGATGACTTGCTAGACTGCTACGATGCCAGCATTATCCCTATTCACCGAGGCTTTATGGCGCGTATGCATACTCTGCGGTGCCAAAAACACCCAGAGCTTCAGCACGTTACGATTTAATCGTTGCGAAATTAACGTGCCTACCTCTGGAAAAATGGATATGTACGCGGAGCGCTTACTTAACCGCTGCTTGATCAAGCTGCAGCCGAAGATGAGGAAGCGACATAAGGTCCAACCGCGGAAAGCAGGCACCTTCTGATAAATGATCATGATTTCAGGACAAGGAGGAACATTAACATACAAGCTCCTGTTAAGGCCCAAGATCTGGCTAAAATGGATGCCTCCCTTCGTGGAGAAATCTCGTAAGAATCCGACCTCTGGACCATCAATTGCTCAGTTTATGGTGCTGCGAGCGCTTTGGCTGATTCAAATCGAAGGCTCAAACCTACGATGGATCAAAAGACCAAAAGACGCTTACAGCAACTGAACAAGAAGATTGGATGGGCAAGGCAGAATGTGTACCTTGTTCAATGTGTGATTGACTACATCACATCTGGTAGACCGTTCGCGGAAAGGGTTCGAAAGTTCACCCAAGAACTGAGGATCTTGAATCACACAGTAAACAAATCAAAGCTGCCGACAATCAAGCAGCATATTGTTGACAAAATACGGCTGCTATCTAACACAAGGAAGAGAATACAGAAGAGGGTGAGATGGATCAGGAAGAATCAACAGTTTCTCGCTGACCCATTTTGTCTGTTCAATGATCACCCTGTTTCTGTCAAGAATCCACCCAAGCCCAACGAGGTAGAGACTTTTTGGAGATAGGTATAAAAGTTCCCGAAAATACTAAAGTTAAAAGAAAATACTGACAATATCATCCGCTTCAAGGAATTTTGCGACAACCTCATAAAATCTGAGGAGAAATGTCCATCAATCACTGCCGAAGAGGTGAAAAAAGCACTAAGAGGAACGAAGAATTTTTCCGGTGCTGGACCAGATTGTATCAAGAACTTCTGGTGAAAGAAGTTTACTTCTACACACCAACATTTGGCCAGCATCTTCACCTCATATTTAAAGTTAGAGACGCCCATTCCGCAGTGGCTGGAGCTAGGACGCACAATACTCCTACCGAAAAAGGGCAACTTGTCCTAACCAGAGAATTACAGGCCCATAACTTGTTTGAAAACACTGTATAAGATCTTTACAGCTGTCCGAAGCAACAGGATTGTTCGGCTAATTGAGCCTGTTGATTGGCAACGGAGCGTTCCTTTACAAAGCCGCGGAGCAAGCGGCCGAGACCCTTGGCCTGGATTTTAACATCAGAAGTGAGGAAAGGGCATTACTCCATCTAGATGCTTCGCTTCTGAAAGCCAAAGTAAAGAAAGCAGAGGTTGAAAAATTTCACCATCAGCTACGCGACAAGAAAATGCGAGAAAACTTTCACAGAAATGTAGAAAAACAGTCCTTGTCGAAGGAGTAAACTTTTGCTTTCCTCAGATCATCAGGGCATAATTCAGGTACAGAGGGTTCCACTTTCGCATGCCAGGACGGTGTCATTTACACCTTAGCATACCGTGACCGCATTTTATGTCAAGAAGTTCCGAGCGATAGGTGCAGAGCGTGTCATGCACACGCTGAGTACCTGGAACACATACTATCGGGGTATCCCACCCACGCAGGAACGACGTACATCCACATCGACAGGCATAATGCGGCCCTAAGAGTTCTTTATTAACATCTTTGTGGGTCTTACGGTGTTGGCCGCGACCCTGCCCTGCCGAACGCTCCAAGGGAGATAGAGTCAATTGTCCAAAAGGAAAGGTGCCAAATTTTCTGGCACTACGATTTTCGGACAGCAGTCTCGGTTGCACACTCGAGGCCTGACATTGTTCTCCATGATTTCGAGAAACGAACTATGTTCGTGATCGAATTCTCGGCCCCGTCCGAATACAACATCACTGCCAAGGAAAAAGAAAAGGAGGAGAGGTATGAAGATCTTAAAAGGCAGCTGCCAAGACTGTACCCAAAATATTCGGTACAAGTAATTGTCCTTGTGATAGGTGCTCTCGGAGGTACGAAACTATCCCTGGTTCGTAACCTTAAAGCCATACCCGCGTGCCAAAAATATACTAAGGCACTTGCGAAATGGATGCAGAAAGCTGTCATCCTTGGGTCGCTTCGTGTACTCAAAACACACGAGGGTTTCGCCGGCCTGTCGTTGTGATTTCATCA
>CAKNWT010128117.1:1344-17940 GCA_932066315.1 Andricus coriarius
CCCCCCCCCCCCCCACGGGAACCCCCGCCCACATTACAACTAACTAACTATTCTACATTGTCTACGTAGGCATATGTTTAGTCAGACTTCCTTGAATATCGTTTTCTTTTGTTCTCAAATCTCCTGTGTAGTGATGAAACCTTTCACCCTGCTCTTCACTGTAAACAACCAAATTTTTTGGGAAGTAATCAATATGTGAATCAAGGCAAAGCAATTTCAACAAATTCGCACTAAAAAAATTACATCCAGTTAAATAATAGAAACTACTTAGTATTTATTTTCGCCTTTCTTTCCAGAAAAAATGTAGAATTACGTGGAAAAGAATATTGTTTTAAAAGAAAAAAAGATCAAATTATTTAAAAACAATTAATATTTGTTTAAACAAATTCAATGTTTTAATATTCGGATGAAAGCTATCTGCAATGTACGTTTTTAAACAAAAATTTACGTAAGAATCTTCAAAATCAGTTTAGCCCTTCACGAGGAAAATTTTGATCATGTAACATTAAATTTTCATTGTTAATAACTTTTGCAATATAATTTTGTTTGCGATCAAAACCTGGGGAAATCTTTTCGAACAAAAGGGCTATTCAAAAGTTCCTTTTTTACAACGAAAAAAAAACGACTTTCGATTTTTGGTGGCCTACTTGGGATAATTGGACCTAAACTAAAAATTCAAACTCGATTAAAAAAAACTGGAAGAAAAAAATTCCAATCAATGCAAATTTTTACTATGCTAGAACCATACTACAATGCTACACGGAGAGAAATCGTGAGAGAATAATTCACGGAACTGTTCTTCGATTTTATAACTAGCTTTTGCCGTGAAATAAAAGTACGGATTTGTGATGTTCGATCTCGGACTCCGTGATACAAAGTCACGCTTTGGCGCGAGAACTAAGATCTCGGAACCCTTGCCTTTGAAGCAACGATATCGAAGTTTCAGGCATTAGGCCACGCCCCTTTCACTCTCAGGCCTCGAGTTCTATGCTTTTAGATCATAGAGTCCGAGACTTTAAAGCACGGATCCTAACATGATTTTATTTCACGAAGTCGGAGAGTTCGTATCTTGAATTCTGTGTTCTTATTTCACGTATAAATTGTACCCCTAAAATCACGCGATTCCGTGAACTCAGATCTTGCGATTTCTCTCCGTGTATACAGGTCGCTTTTTTGGCTCTGCACACTTTTTTGTGTGCCTGTGTAATTGTTAAAATCAAGGCAAACTTGCAGTTCCAGTAATATAAAATAAAATTAGAATCTCTTCCTGATTTTTATTTTTATTTAATAAATAATTATCATCCTCTACAAAATAGTCAGTTCATTTTTATTTCATTTTTGTTCCTATGTACACTAATTTACTATAAGAACACTCCAAACGTTATTACCGTTCTGAGGTCAGTCTGTGGGTTGAGACTGATTCAAAAAATTATTTAAAATTAATAGTGTTGGGATTACTTTATTTAATTCAAGACAGGAATGTTAAAAAACAGAAAGTGGATCTACGTTTGAAACACTTGGTGGTCCTGAAAAGGAAGGATTGTTTTCGTGAGTTATTTAATTAGTTAGTAAAGGCATTACTGTCACTCAAAATGACAATTCGTCCCCGGCGAGTTATGAGGATGACGTTTTTACACATCCTTTTGCACGTGGTGGTAAGTACGGTAGCTACTGCAAATGTAACAACGTCTGGGGTGACCTGGGGGTAATCTGAAGGTAACGGAGACGGTGTATTCCGTAATAAAATGGAGGGATGTCCAGTGGGAGGTGTAGGTATAAGTAACCGTAATGGTACAGGAGGTACCGACGACGTCTTGGCGGTAGGTACACTCGATTTCGTAATCGAGAGTGGAGGGGGGCTCTCTGGACATGAGGGAGGTGTCCAAGGTAACTGGGGGTAATTATCGATGGTAATCCCTAATAGTGCAATTAGTTCGGGGAAGAGTTCATGCCCGATCGTTTGTTCGGGGTAATCCAGAGGTATCTACATATGTGATTATTGGTAGCCTTCTTGCGGGACTACCCAACCTTTCTGTAGAGGAAGGGGTAAGACGGATCGGCGTTGCGAAGATCGGGGGAGGTCCTAGGCGAGAGACTCGTAGAGTGAGTGCGACATTGACGGGTGGTATCGTCCGCTTGCGGTGACGTGGGGATGGTACGGTCGTGCGTGGTTCGCGTTGAGACTCTAAACTGGCTGTTCGGGAGACAGGGGAGGTAGAGCGCTTAACGGGACGGTGACAGGAGTGCTTTGTCGCACGCGGTACGTAGCACCGGCGAGAGAAAGTGACAGGAGTTCGTATTCGAGGAGTGGGTTCGGTTCCGTGGTGATACGGGGTTTCCAGCGGGATATCGGGTTTCTGGACGATGGCATCGAATTTCGCCGATACGGGAGCAACTCTCTCCGTGGCGTCGACGGGTTTCTGCTGGGCGAGGGGGATCTCTGGACACACGGGAGCGGCGGATGCGTGTCACGCATAATTTTTTTAGAAATTGGAAGTTTTAATTTTTTTTTAAACTGTTATCACAATTAAAACAAGAACTATAAGGCCTTATCAAACAATACTCTACAGGGTGCCCCAGACTCAAGTGTCCGGACTTATATGGCTGTATACAAATAAAATAAATAAATTGAAAATTCCTTTTCCAAAAATCAGTTAAAGTTTTAGTTTTTGAGTTATAAAATATTTAAGCTGGACCAATCAGGAGCGCCATATAAGCAGTCGCGTGTGCGTGAGCGCGATTCCAACGCAGTATTATCGAAGCGAGCGCAGAGGTGGGGTTAGCGGCGGGAGAACACTACGTTGGACTCCTGTTCACGCACATACGTCTGTTTATACGGCGCTCCTGATTGGTCCAGCTTAAATATTTTATAACTCAAAAACTAAAACTTCAACTGATTTTTGGAAAAGGAATTTTCGTGTTATTTTTTTTATTTTTATACAGCTATATAAGTCCGGACCCTTGAGTCTGGGACACCCTGTATAATGATTTTTAAATTTTTTGAGATGAATCATTTTTCACCTTAAAATTGTTGTCGGTTCTCGCATATTTCTTATGGACAATTTAATTTTTAATTTTTTTAAAAGCTTTTTCATGATAAAAACAAGAAATATTCTTTCAAAATTAGCTACTTAACGAAGTTGTCCTTTCTCTTTAGGCCTTTAAAAATTGTGTCAAAGCTCAATCCAATCTGATCAGTCTTTCGAAAATTATGGTGCCTACACGATACTACAGACTACAGATAGACATCTTCGTAAAAATCTTTTGTTTTTTACTTAGGGGGTCTCAAACGGTGGAGATTTGATGAAACCCATTGAAGTCAAATTTTACATAAAACTAATACCTTGTCATTAGGATGAAAATGAAAAAATGATTTGATCCACGAAGGGAGCTTCCATACTGTCACAGACTGTCACAATTCGACCCCCCCCCCCCCACCCCACCATAAAACTGTGACATCCTTAGTGGAAGCTCCCGAAGTACTGCAAGGAGACTATGTGATAGTAATTCCTTAATACTCTGCACGCAGCTCTCATGTAAGACTAAATTTTAGGGGGATCGCGGTTGTGAGCTGCTTGCCATCAAGGCCACTATATACGTACGGTCTCCTTATATAGTACTCCGTGATTTTTACCATACGTATAAAACAGGGAGTCGATTTGACAGGGAAACCTTAAAAAACCTGGAAATGACCTAGTCAGTCCTTTAAGTCGCGAAAAAAACGTTGAAAACCCTTGAAGTGAAGTGCAATTTTATTTCAAGACCTTGATTTTTTTTAGTATCCCCTTTTTCGAAGAAATTCATCTTGAATTTTGGAAGCTTCGAAAAAATGACGAAAGTGATTTGTTCCTCACCTACAATCGTGAATTTTTTTCTGATGTGGACTATTGTTCAGAGATATTCGTTCGATTTTGGGCATCGAAACGGCCCCACACGGATAACGACAGAAGAGTTTAGAAACAAGATCAGACCGGCATATTTCCCATGGATCAAACATTCTAGTGTCTATAGTGTCTTGTATATAGTAATTTGTTACGGATTTGATATCAATGAATTAGGTAAGTTCTTTTTTTTTTGACAAGTCTATCTGCTTCAAAGAAAAAGTAATCAATCTTCAATTTTGGACATCTGTTTACTCTATAAGAAATAAAATTATTTTTTAAATATATTAATATTGTGATTTTAAACAAAATAATATAATTATATTGCAAGGAATCTGATTTAAAGCAGTATAGGCGATAAATAAATTTGTATGTGTAACATTAATTTAAGTTTCTTTCAGTCAGTTGTGACTTCATTTTCGTAATATCGTAAATATATGACATTGACCTAGGACTATGACTTGACGTATTCAAGAAAGTATAAAAAGAGCGAATCGCCTCTTGTTTGTCACGTTAAGTTCTGCCCAGAAAAGTATGCAGGAAACCATTACTTTATTTCTATGAGGATTTAAAACTATTGTGATAATTAAGAAAGTATAGAAATCATAATTAACTTATTTTAATTTGAGCTAAAAAATTCGACAAACTTGACTTGGAAAACCTGGAAATAACCTGGAATTTGAACACGTCTCATAAATCGCCACACTGTTAGAAATACCCTCCAATCATGAAAAATAATCGTATAAAAATCGCTGCAAAATAAAATAAAATAGTGATGAAAAGTATATCAAATCACTTCTCGTCGCAACTTTATTAGTGGAAATGAATTCTAATGACGTAAAGTGACAAGCCCAATGTTTAAAAAAGTTTTTCACTCAATAATTATGCCCTAAGCGTTAAATACAAACATTTAAAATTATTTTATTGGATAGAAATGAGAATCGGAGTTTTCAATCCATTTAGAATGTATTCAAGAGTATTCAGACAAATTTAGTTGAAATATTGGAATGGAATTTATTGCATTTTTACATCTCATATGTCATTTTGTAGATTTAAAAATCCAGAATCAAGGTTTTGTATGGATTGAATAATTGCTTCTTACCGACGGCTCTTTGTCTCCTTCTAATGCGTGGAAATGGTGCACGTACCACAGGAATTACCGTGAGATCCCTTTAAGCCACTCTTTTTTTTTCACTTCCATGCAACATTGTTTCCACTTTATTCTCGGTAAATAGTACCTTTTTTGCATTAATAGTAGTCCCAAAATGTAGCATTTAGTACCTAATATTTGGACTAACATTGATTCGATGATTTATAATATGTAATTCTTTTAGGTGCGAGGCATAAGTGTAAGTAGTCCGTATCGTCTACGGCCACTAGTTGGTGTAAAATTACCAATAAACGCGTCGTTTACACCCTTAATTTACATGCACAATCCTCATCCTGAAGCGATGCAAGTAAGTAACACTGTTCTATGCTAACCTAGTATATGTATTGAATTTTCAAACTATAGTCCAATTTCCATTCTGTCCCTCTTTGAGCTGTCTCGGTCTCGAAAATTGTTCATTGAGTAATCTGCAAACTGTTTAAGGAAATATTGCGCGCGCGCTATCGGTTCGTGCTATGCAAATGATAAACGATTTCACGAATTTTAGTTTTATTGCGAAAAATCAAATTTTCAACCTATTATTCTAAAGAAAATGTTGGATGCTCGCGGTCTTGCAGTATTTTAAAATTTTTAAGACATTGAACTGCTGCCAAGCGATCCAAAATATTATACTGATTTTTATCGTAAGTGTGGTGTCAGAAAAAAAAATATTTTGTCGAATGAAAATAAATTATGAAGTTTTTTAAAGTATATTTATGAATAGTCGAGAAACACTGCATTTTAAAAGAGAAATATTTTAAAAAAAAGGGCCTTCAGAGAAACCAATGACGACACTGAAATCAGTGTTTTTTTCAAGACAGAGCGTCACGCATTTCCATGACAGTTTGGGAATTGATTCCTAAATATAATTTAAATTAACAAATTTAATCCATATTGTAAATTTTGACCTTCATGTAAATATTTTATAAATGACTGATTCCATTCTAAATATCTTTCCGTGATATAATCTGAAGTTATGATGTGTCTCTGTCAAATCCATGTGCGACTAGGGCAATTAGGGCTTTTTGAGTCCCAATTTAAAGATGTAGAGGTTGAGAGTGTACAAACCTGATATAAAGTTTTGAAGAATGGTGGCTAGCAGTAACGAGAACTATCCCAATCCAAAAAATTATGCAGAACTTACAAACTATTAAATCCAACCCTACAATTAAGGCTCCGGATGCCAAAAGGAGATATGTATATGAGAATTATAAATAAATTGAATTAATTAAATTGTATAATAATGTATGTAAAATCGTAACCTTAATTGTATTTTTGAAATTATAAAGTTATAAACAAATTTTTAAAATAGGTTAATAAAAATTAAAATTTTAAACTAACCACTTTGTTGGAAATATCATGATTCGTTATGTATATTTTTTCTTCTCGCAAAATAATGGTATATTTTACTCTTTCTCAAAAAACAGGATTTTTCAGAAAAGAATGACTAAATATTGTCGCTTCATCTCGCTCCGAAAGACAAAGTTCCTAAGATGTCTACATGACTTACATGACCCTCATAAACTGAGGGTGGCCACCGACCCGGGAGAAACGCGGGAGTGAAATATTATACCGCGAAATTTACCGCATTTCAAAATTAGCACGTTTTTTAGCTTGTAAATTGTTGCTAAATAAACTTTAAAGGATCATTTCAGGTTCCCTTCAACAATATATGAGGCACTCAGAGGAAAAACGTGATAAGTCTCATGTTTTAGCATAGGACTTATCACGTTTTTCCTCTGAGCGGCTCATATGTTAGCGTCCACATGAAAAGGGCAATTATGGTGGGTTCCTGTCTAGATAATTATTTTCAGGTTTGAGTGGGGATGATGCCAGGACCTATACTGAATCTATTGACACTATACTCATGTTCCGAAAGCAACCGAACGTGGGTATATTTCATGTTCGAAGAAAAAGTATAACGGACTGTGGTGCCTTCATGGTATTGTTTTTACGAAAAGTAATAATATATGCTATTATATTTGATCGCTCTATGCATTTTAAAGGGTTGAGACTGCCATTATTAAAATGCCTGCATTACGTTCACTGATGAATTTTGAAAAAATTTTGAATTTTGGAAAATCTTGTTATTGAATAAGAGGTCGGGTCGAAAAAGTTTTTTTTATGGATTAAGTAAAATCAAAGCTCGGAGATTTTTCCATGCAGATGTCTGGTCTTATATATCCCTTTCTTTCCGCCTTTCGTTTTTTTAGTGACAGTTGTTTTCACCTTGCTTCCTAATTTTCGTTTCTTTTCTTTTGGGAAGTAGTCGCATTCCGTGGCGGAGGAAAATTTCTTCAATTGAAGTCTCCCATCTTCATCTTTTTGATATCTTTGATTTATAATTAAACTTTTTTTCTTGCAGATTGATATCTTGGTCGCAATCTTCAAAAAACATATGGTTTCGCGAAATTTGAACAGCGCGCAGTTTCTTGCGTTTGGGAATTTGCTGTTAAAAACATTTAGGCCTTCATTCCAGACATTAGCATTACACAAATATCGATATCGCTTTCACTCTAGAATTGAGACACCACACTCTTTTCCATGCTTCACTGACTGGCCTAATACTGAAGATGGGAGACTTCAATTGAAGAAATTTACCTCAGCCACGAAATGCAACTACTTCCCAAAAGAAAAGAAACGAAAATTGGGAAGTAAAGTGAAAAAAATTGTCACTAAAATAACGAAATTCAGATGGAAGACCAGACATATATGTGCAAAAATTTCCAAGCTTTAATTTTACTTAATCTATAAAACATCTTTTTCGACCCGACCTCTTATTCAATACCTCGATTTTCCAAAATTATAAATTTTTTCAAAATTTATCAGTGAACGTAGTGCAGGCATTTTAATAATGGCAGTCTCAACTTTTTAAAATGCATAAAGCGATCAAATATACTAGCATATATTATTACTTTTCGTAAAAACAATACCATGAATGCACCACGGTCCGCCGCGGGGCTCGAGCGCCAGCGTCATGCACGTACCGGAGTACTCAACGCTTATTTTCATATATTAAAAATTTTAATCCCACTTTCTAATCTACATAGTCTTATAGAAAAAAACCTAAGCTTTCTTTTAAGACAAAAAAAAATTTTAAAAACCTGTCTCACTTCGAAGAAAAGTCAAATTTAGTTTTGACCTTCATTTTTGAAGGTCAAATATTTATTTTTTGAAAAAATGCGTAGGACGAATCGAAAGAGCGTGAAAACTCCTATCGAAACTGTACTAGACGAAAGTTTTTTATCGCTATTAGTAGAGTTAAAAATCGCCGAAATAGACGATATCCACGAAAATCTCAAAACTTTCACCCCCTCCTCCTCGGTCAATACTTATCCGAATGGCAAAATTTTTCCCCATAAAGTACTATCCAATAGCACAACACTTTGCCCAAGTTTAACTTAGATCGAACGAATTCGACTTTTTGAGTGGGTACACTTGAGAAATAACGCCCCATATATATGTGTGTGTGTGTGTGACGTGGCCATAAGTGTGATTTACCGCGGTTCTGCTGGGAGCCGGTGTCATTTTTAGATGGCAGTTGCTCTCAGTGGGACCCTGCGGTGCTTCTTTAACTCTTTTTTCAAATTATATATATATATATATAATAGAATTTAAACCAAAAAAATGAAACAACCACCGGAGAGTTCCACTGGTATACTAAGGTGGAAATGACATAATGCTGGCATACGAAAATAAAACCCTCTGCACCTGAATTAAGCCCTGATGCTTCAAGGTTCATCCACACATAGTGAGATGCATAGATGCGCCTTTGGAAAACTAGATTTACTATCTCATATTGAAATTGTCGTGTGACAACGAACAACGTCACCTTCCTGAGGGGCATCTTTCAGGGCGATTCCATGAGCCCGCTGCTTTTTTGTATCACACTTCTGCCTCTATCTCTCGCACTACGAAATTCTCCTGGATACCTCTTCTGTGGCACTAATCATCACGAGCATAAGGTCGCTCATGTATTTTATATGGATGACCTGAAGATCTATGCTGATTTTTACGTTCGGAGTCCCTGGATTCGAGTCCAAGGCCATAACCGAAACCGATCTCAAATCCAGGTTCCAGTGTATTTCTTGGATTTCTAAATTTGTTTGCTTAGTAGATTTTTCGAATTAAATTAACGCTTAAGTGCTCGACTGAGTATTAATAGTAATACATTTATACAAAACTATCAGCAAGAACAAATAAAATATTTCTTTGAATTGCAATTATGGTGTATTAATATTTAACTCCTTCAACTGAGAATTGTTACTACAGATATAATAATTATGCTATGCATGGGCCATTTTCAAGCGGCGCTGTAAAGATCGTGGAATTTGTCTCATTGTTCCAAATATGGAGTTA
This sequence comes from Andricus coriarius, assembly GCA_932066315.1. Taxonomy (NCBI): domain Eukaryota; kingdom Metazoa; phylum Arthropoda; class Insecta; order Hymenoptera; family Cynipidae; genus Andricus; species Andricus coriarius. The sequence goes on from CAKNWT010128117.1 coordinate 10,732, forward strand.
TTTATATATTTTCTACACGGAAGCATAGGAATTTTACGTTTCATATGATCAGTAACGATCCGGTAAATTTTCAGTAACATATAATGTCCTGAATAGTTTGAAAGACAAGTCCTCCAATTTTCATGCAAAATATTTAGATCTTTGTCTTCCAGAGCGAGATGAAGTGAAAATATTGAGGAAATTTTGTTTTTTGAAAAGCTCAGTTTTTCAGAAACGGTCAAAGATACAACTTTTTTGGAAGAGGTACAAAGGGGTAAGTTAAACAATTTATTTTCTAACAACATTTTTTAATTTTTCGAGGGCCAACTCAAACTGAGAAAAAATAGAATTTCGAAATCAATAGGATTTATTTAGAAATTCAGAAAGATGCAGTTCAAAATAACTTTTTTGAACTCCATTCTTAACCTTTTCGTATAGATTTTTCTTACGCTTAGTGTTTCTTTATATAATGCGCAGGGATATGTGGACAGAAAATAATTGGAGACTACAAACGTTAATTGATATAAACAGATCTGAAAAATATTGTAGTAACAAATAGTGGACATTATGGATTGTTCGTTTTTAAAGTAGAAATATTAATAGAGAGCGGATTAGATAAGGTATGGACTTGGCTACGAATCGTCTTTGAAATGAAAACCACTGCGAGCAGAAATATTTAATTTACCAAAACCATGTTCAAACTTGTGGACATTTATAGACAGAGAGAAATCGGTATTTTTTCCACATTCCTTAAATTATATAATAATAATAATAATAATTTATCTTTATTAAGATGCCAACAACATATACAAAGTATTCAGAGAATATTGTTTAATGTTTAATTGTTTGTTTAAAAAGTAAACAAATTATATCAAATGACAAATTTTCATATTTCATTACTAGACATCACATTTATTTGCGTTTCGAATTATGTCTAACAAAGAAAATTTGTCATTCGATATTATTTGTTTACTTTTTAAACCAATTATTTAAACAATTGCCCAGTGTAGATTTTGAAAGGTCAAATGAAATCTACTTTTCTCTTAATTGTTCTTAAATGGTGTTACCACTGACGTTAAGTGATGAAAATGTGTAATTTGATATTATTTTTTAATTTTATAAACAAACATCTAAACATCACTGGTAATATAATTTAAGGAAAATTAAGAAAAAGGACGATTTCTCTCTATAAATGTCCACAGCGTCCACGCTTTTATATGATTGGTTATCTAACTCGTTTATAAAATTGACAAATTATATCATAATTAAGTATCAACTTGTCGATGAAAGCAAGTCAGTTTATCGCCGAAATATTATGTTTATCCAATAACTCCGTGCAACTCTGATATTCATGAAATGGATCGAACCACTATTACCAAACAAAAGAACCTTTCTGCATAATTTAAAATGCATTTAGTCAAATAAACATTAGTAGATAAGGAGATTTGAAACGAAAAAAGCTATCATGAATCTTAACGCTTCGAGTAACTTTAAATGTCATATTATTTAGGTCTTGATGTGTTGATATTTGGATGTTCCAAATTTTAGAAAGTTAACTCAAATAAAATATTTCCTTATTCATCCCATAATTTGATCTATTTTAAAGGTGGCAGAGGTCTACAGTAGCGGTGGCGAATTTCAATTAGAACTGCCGTCGGGAGAAGCTGAAGGCCCGCGGGAATTATGGGAAATTCCACCGTACCAAACGAAACCTGTTATAAGATTACATTTTAATGCACACGCAGAAAAGAATTACACATCCTACATTAGGTAACACTTATGGAGTTTGGTTGTAATTTATGTTCATTAATGTCATCTTAATATATTTTTATTTTTAAAATTGCTGAATATGCCAATTTGTTTTATATTTCTTTATAACGCTTTATTCCTCAGGTTTAAAGTAAACAACAGTGTAGAAGTTTTGGTCGTAGCAGTAGAAGTTGAAGTTACTAGTGTCGCTGGCCTTCATTGGGGCGGAAACTCTGGGGTTGTCAATTTCGGAATGGGAGGTTCTTTACAGACTCCAATTCACTATCAAATTTCTCTAAAAAACTCCGCTAAGAAGCCCGTAAAAGTTCTTGTAAGTTGAGGTTCTCGATTTTCAGGTAATTCAATATTTAGAAACTGTTTGAGTTTCAAAATTGAAAAACTCAAAACTCGAATGCATACAAATTTAATTCATTTGCAATTATAACGCTTGAAAATTGAGAGTGCTTTAAATTTTGAAACATTTTTCTTGTGAGTCTCAACCAATTTCAACCTAAAGGTCTTATCAGTCGACCGTTCTTTGATGATTATTAATCTGCTGTGTTAGTTTAATTGATTTTAGCAACTTAAAAATGAAATACCCCGAGAAGAATATGTTTGGAATTTTGCATGAAACGCTATTGCTATTTTCGTAAATGAATATTTGGTGCGGTATGTACGCAAGAAGCGAGGTATTTTTGCATGAAATAGTATGACTTGAGTATGGCAATGTTCTGTACGAAGAACGCACGAAATCCGTGCTCTTTGGGTATTGCTGTTTTGCCTTTTGTTGTAATGCTATTCGAGGCACCCATGCGCGTGTCGATTAGCTTCAAAACGCAAAAGCGCGCGTGATGGGATTTAAGTGTGGCACGATTCTGTGTGAAATTCGGGACAGATTTTTCTCGGTGGAGTGTACGTTGGCGTACCTAAAAAAAAAAGTGAAAAATATGCATTAGGTAGCTTGATATCTTGGCTGCAGTAAGTGAAATAAGATTTTTTAATAAAAAATACATAAAATAGGTTAATGTTATTTTTTCTGAAGTACTGCATCTGCGTGAAGTTACCCGTCACTTTGGGAGATATGGCGCACCTCTATAAATTTTTGATATTGCAATATATTAATAATTAATTAAATGACATAATCTACATTTAAATAACTAAGTTCACTTGTAATAAGTTATTTTAATTTTAAGTCAATTTCGAAGTAACATATCGCAGTAATAAAAAACTGAAACCAGCTCATAACCTAACATTCGATTTGCACTGGGTGGAGCCCATGTCAAGCGGATCAAGAATTTTCCTCTTGGAAAGGGATTTGGATGTAACTCGGCATATACAGTCCTATATTAGTGAAGAAAAATACCCCAAAGTATTTTTTTTTAATTCTAAAAAATGGCCATATTTTTTATTCTAATTAACCGATTTAATTTGTCAAGATCTGCAATTGTTTGTAATGTCATTAAAATTTAAACAAACAAAGATCTTGGGACCGCCAGTGTCTTATGAGAAAAAATAAATAAATTTTAGGGTCCTACACGATGAAGCGACGCGACACGGGTAGTGCGTGCCGTGTAGGGCATTATGTGACTGATCAGAGACCTTAAATAATGTTGTCAATGTAAGACATCGTTTACTAAAATTTTAAAGTGAAGGTGAACACCTTTTTAGCAACAATTTTCATGGTTAAAGTATTTTTTTATATAATTGAATAAGTAAGAGCGACATATAAACTATTAACGTGAGTATATAAAAATTCTTTGAATCCAGACTCAAAGAATGCATTATTTAGTACGACGAACCTTGCACGTTTTATGCATTTTGCTCCAGTTTTCAAATACGGGTACTATATTAAACTCTTCGGAATCAGAAAAAAACCTTTGTCTTCTGACCTAAAAAAGGAATTACAGCGTGTATTTATTATGTACTTTGAATTGCAATATAATTGTTAAATCTTTCGCTAAAAACGTACATTTCTCTAGCATTAGTAATCCGATTTTCGTATGAACGTTGAAGCTTTGTTTTTTCACCTGCTGTTTTAACCCGTGGAAGGCGCACTCCTTACTCGCGCTCTCTATAGGCACACTGGTGCTAATCGGGATTTTCCGTGTTTGAAGCTCGTTATCACCATGAAAATTATAGATAAATTGAAAAGTGGATATGCCTCCCCACATAAAATTTTATGCACAATCGAATAGTGATATTTAAGTTTTGAACAAATTTCACCATTTTTTGTAAACTTAAATTTTTTAAAGGAAGATTTTGAAAAAATATATTTTTTTACTTTGTGATGCTATTTTTTAAATACATAACAGAACTAAATCAATGTTGATACAAATTAATGTTGAAAGCTTAAGCTTTAATAGATACAATATTTCATTTTAATAATAAAGAATCTAATATTTTTCAACGATGGGCATTGTTGTAGTTGAAAAAATAGAAGAAATGAAAGATTGACTCAATGAAACTTTGTTTATTCATACATTTACAATAACTGAGGAACAAAAAGCATATTTTCCCGTCTTCGGTAGGCTCATCAATACCTTCCTCTCCATCATTTGATTCCTTGTAAATCCTTTCATTCTGCGACACAGTAAATTTGTCATCACCGTCATTAGATGAGCAGCTATCATTTCCATCAGACGAAAACATTTACGTACATTCATAACCTGACAATAAATATTTATAGCGTTTAAAATATAAATCATTAATTATTCATGTAAATTCTACTTACGTATGCACAAAATGGAACTCTTACACTAAGAAAACCACTTTTATAAAATCTGTACCTTCTACGGGTTAAGAATGTCACTAATACTATCACAAGGCCCTTTGCGGTGTGCAGTTGCATGAAAGTTCCATTCTGCTTTAAGTCCAAGATGGCAAAGTTCTTACTATTTTTGTACTGCGCTGCTGAACCATCTGTATTGTATATTACAAAGTCCTCAGTAATTCCCATTTTCTCTCGTAAATAATATATTTGCTTTCTTTGACAGAGATGCATAGCAATCGTATTATGCTATTTTGTATCTAATATTATGTCGTAACTGATGTGTTTTAATTCACTTTCAGATATTTTTCGGTAGTATATCACAAAAGGATGAACGGTGACCTCTGTTTTTGACTAATGCTTACCTTGATAAGAATCTTTTGTAATCAATGGTGTGGTTTTCAGCAAAATCCAGTTGAACAAGAATTTGACCTACTGTTAGATTAGATTTCACTCTGTTAATATACGTATTTTGTTGTTTGGTAATAAAATCATGTTGAAGAAGTCGTTTCATATCTTCACTTGAACTATTAATTAATTTATCTACTGGTGCCATAACAGTTTCTAAATCTGATCGATCTACGTTCAACCATTGTTTAATCCTGATATCTTTAACATAATTTTCAATGTAGGCATTTTTTACAAGAAGTTTAATTCCTTCATCGCCGGGACAGTTTAGACATTCATTAAAATAACAAGCTATTTTTGCGGGATTATAAAGCGGCTGGGCTAGCCAATGTTTGACTCTTGGAAATGGCAGAGAATTATACTTAGATCATTCTTTTATATTCCAGTAATGTGATGCTAACGCTAAAGGTACATATGAAATGTGAGGGTAAAATTCTTTTGTTTTTACAATGCAGGTTTCAGAATAACACAGGTTTAAGGTCAGTATAGAAGAGCTTGCAACGTAAGGCTTTCAAAACTTAATTCGGTTGATTGGAACCAAAGATATAGTACAATAAAAAGAATTACAAAAAATTTGAAAGTCCCATATCTCCGCCATTTTTTCGAATTTTCGAAAAATACTTGGGAGTATTTTCCCTCACTAATATAGGACTGTATATGCCGAGTTACAGCCAAATCCATTTCCAGGAGGAAAATTCTTTATCCGCTTGACATGGACTCCACCACTGTTTTTCCATTGTTTTGCACAATATCGCATGTGATTTAACATCTGCGCCAAATCACCCGCCATTTATTTGACGAAAATCTTTTTCCTAATAATGAGCTCAAAGTTGTAATATTATTTAGTCAGGTTAATGTAAAATGTTAGTTATTAATCGAATCAATTCAATTGTTCTGAAATTTAAGAAAAGTTACCAAAACAAAATCCTATCAATAAATCTGTGATAAAAATGATTAAAAACATGGATTGATTGTGCATTTTTAATAAATTGCATATTATGGACGAATTAAGATGTTAGAACTTTTGTTGTGAATCTAACTATTATAGTTCCTGATATTCTTATTGGAGGACTGAGTTTTATACAGACAGTGAAAGAAAATTTGAGAACCGAATGTTTAGAGGAATGATAGATTTTTGCCGAATTTTCGTGTACATTTCAGAGGTCGTGGATGGATAAAATGCAGTCTTCTGATGATTATATTGGGATGAATCTTTTTTGGTATTACCTGAACTCAAATAAGAGTAACTTACTACTTACTTACAAATTAGAGTAATTTACTGAGAATAAGTGACGCAATTTTCAGACTTCAGCAATTGGAATTGATATGAATTTTCACTCGATGAAATCTTGAAAAATGCCGTGTCAATGTTTTTCAGTGAAATTCCACTACTTTAAATTTTTAGAGAGTATATGAATAACAAGGACATAAATATATTTACATGAATAGGTGAGGAATATGCTGGGATAGAGATTACAGGATTAAAGAGGATAAGCGTTTAATTATATTGAAAAAATATATTGATAGACGAGGGATAGGATGGCATAGAGAGGAAACTATTAAAAGTATAGGCGTTTAATTTTACTAAAGTATAAAGTAAAAATTCACCCGAATAAGCGAGAGGTAGGCTGGGTTAGAGGGCTTAAAATTAGGGATAGTCTGCAATAGAGAGAAAGGGATTAAAAAGGATATGCGCTTAATTATTTTGAGAAGGAGATGGGAAAATTATTGATATGTCTATTGACATAGCCATAGCCCGTGCATGAGCTGCTTAAGGTATTTTATGAAAATGGGGTTGCGTGTCCCTATTTTGTTTAATAATCAAACATGAAAGTATAATAGCATTGACGCTTAGTGTTAACTGTCTCTGAGTTTTCGCTGCGTGGTCTTTTGGACCCTTGCAGCGGCAGACGAGGCAAACTCCCCGATGCGAGTAAAGACTCTTTTCGTTTACCCGCAACGGATAGCTCTTTAATTGTTATGAGGTTAAAGTCTGTTACAAAAAATGAAATGATGAAAACATGGCTTAATTAAGTTTCAATTATCTGAAATAATTAATTTATATTATTAGTAAAAATTGAAAACAAAAGATTGATGAAAGTCGGTTAATATTTTAAGTACAATATTCAAATATACCCAAGGTAACATTTTATACTGGACTGCCTGCTGAAATTTCAAATATTATCACATTATTAAAAAATGTCTTATTATTATGCAAATCTGATGCAAATCTGATGCAAATCTCCAACGAATTAGACCCACAATAGAGTGGGTCGAAAACATAAAATGGTTAAAAATCTAAAATG
>CAKNWT010128225.1:3525-16333 GCA_932066315.1 Andricus coriarius
CCTTCTTGTCTTGAATGCTTGATCATCTCCCAGAAGGTGCCTGTTTTGCGCAGTTGTTCTTAATGTTACTGGCTACTCTTCGTCTGAGGCTTGCTCATACAGCGGTTGGGGAAGCGTCCTGCGTACATATCGAGTTTTCGAGAAGTAGGCAGATTAATTTCGCAAAGACTGTTGCGAAACGTGCTGAAGCTCTGGGTATTTTCTGGAACCACAGAGTTTGCATACGCGTTATTAACCCTCCGCGAATAGGGATAATGCTGGCATCGTAGCAGTCCAGTAAGTCATTCTTGAGTGGATCAGTCCACTCAATGTTAGCGCTCCGCCGGTTTGTCGACGTCTTTCTATTTAAATTATTTTCAGCAGACAGAATTCTAGGGTAGTCGGCCAATAACTTGTCTGAATACGATGTATAAGATCTTCGTAGCTATCCTAAACGATCGGACTGTTCGAAGCATCGAGCCTGTGTGAAGAGAGATGTACGAACAATGTGTCCCGGAAAAAGGTGTAGCAGGCTGCCGGGAGGACCTACTAATTGACAGGCGCGTCTGCGAAGACGCAGCAGTCCACCAGCGCTATCTGTCAATGACCGTGAGAGCATTTTAGGACAAGAATTCTCAGCATTGGTGCAAACTGAGTCATGCACAAAATGTGTATGGAAAAGACATACTAGAACACATACTATCCAGGATAGGTATCGAGACCTAAGAAGAGACTATATATATAGTTAAAAGTTTGCCGTAAGGACAACCGCAGGATCTTGCTGGGAGCAGGTGCTAATCTGAAAAATTGCACCCGCTCCGAGTGAAACCTTGGCACCTCCACGAGCGTCTATGATCAAGGCGATCAGCTTAACAGAATATTCCGGGTACAACTGTCGCAAATCCCTTATGAGGTCTTTATACCTCTCTTTCTTTTTATTCTTCTTGGGTACGATGTTTTTGTCAGCTGGTGCCCAAAATTCGATAACGAACATGGTTCGTTTCTCGAAGTCCAGAAGAACTATCTTAGGCCTCGAGTGCGCAACAGAAACAATTGTCGAGAATATGAAGCTCCAGTAAATCCGACACATCTCATTCTTGGCAATAAACTGTATTTCCTTAGTAGCTTTTAGCGGAGCGGTATATGGGCTGATGCCGTAAGAGTTACAGAGATGGTAATAAAGCACTCTTACTGCCACATTGTGCCTTTGGATGTAGGTCGTTCCGGCATGAGTCCGAGCCTTCAGGAGTGAGTACTCGAAATATACTCTCTCGAAATATAATATAGTATAAGATTTGATGCATTTCGCTTATCCCTGGTATTGAAGTCAAGGACGAGTGTTTCAGCAGCCTCCTCCGCTGCTTTGTACAGAAGCGCCCCTTTGTCCACTTCTTCGTGTTTCCTGACCATTTCAGGAATTTCAGGAATTCAGGAATTCATTTGAAGTTTTTCCACTCCAAATGAATAGAGTACTACCCGGACAGCAAGCACGTTCGTCGCAGATAATTTGTTCCTCTTTGACAGTTCGGAAGACCAAATCCGTCGGATCAAACGTTTGTATCTGAATCGGAGAGTACCCTTTATAAATGTCACGTCCTGAATGCGGCTCTGTGGCACGCCCATGTATGTATAGGTTCTCCAACGCCAAGGTGTCGTATATCGCTTCTGTCGACGAGCTCAGGGTCTTCCGGGATGCTATTAAGTTTTCCTTTCTTCGCATAAACCTTGGCGCATTTCTCTACACCGAACTGCATTCCAACCTCTTGAGTGTACTCTTTGGCAATGTCTAGAGCTAGATGTAGTTTCCGTTGATTTGTATCATATATTATAAGATCATCCATGTAAAACACATGAGTGACCTTATGCTTTCGACTTCCGGGTTTGTCGCGGAGGTACTCTCCGGAATGGCGAAGTGCGAGAGATAGTGGCAATAACGTGAGGCAAAAAAGGAGAGGGCTCATGGTTTCGCCCTGAAATACACCTCTCTGAAAGGTGACACTGTTAGTGATCACACGATCTTTTCCGGATGAGATAGTAAATCTGGTTTTCCAAAGGGGCATTAATCTTTCTATGCACTTCACGATGAGTGCATGAACCTTTAAGCTTTCCCACGGACAGATGATATGTCTATGAGAGGTTGAATCAAAAGCTTTCCGGTAATCAATCCAGGCCATCGATAGGTAACGCTAATAGAATGCTACGTTTTTACAGACACATCTATCGATTAGCAGGTTCTCCCGACATCCTCCTACGCCTTTCTTTGAGCCACGCTACTTGTACATCTCTCGCCACGCAGGTCCAATTGTCCGAAGAATTTATTGCCAAGTTACAAGTTATTGCCCTTTAGTTCTTAGATTCAGCTAAGTTGCCTGTCCTCCGCAGGAACACTGTGCCAGATGCTGGTCAGTTGAAGGAAACTTCTTCCACCAGAATGTCTTGACACCATCTGATCCCGGAGCGGAATAGTTCTACATGCCTCTTAATACGTTTTTCACCTCCTCGGCAGTGATAGGTTGACATTCCTCCTCAAGTGTTATGAGGGCACTGCACAGCTCCTTGAGGCTAGTTATATTCTTTGAGTGTTCTTTCAGTAGGTGCTGGACTTTATAGACTTCTCTACAAAATGCCTTGACCTCCTCTGGTGTAGGCGGGCGGACGACAGTAACTTGAGGGTCTTGGAAGAGGCGAGATGGGTCAGACAAAAACTGTTAATTTTCTCTGACCCGCCTCTCTCTCCGCTCTAGTCTTCTCCTAGCGTTAGATAGTACTCGTATTCTGTCACACACTCAATGCGGGACGCGTACGGCCTTGCCGAGCCTATCTATATGCTGAGTTGATGCATTCGTCTTTTGGTCTTATGATCAACCGTTGGTTTTGTTTTACGGTTTGCACATGCAAAAGCTCTCGCTGCATTATACACACTACAATTGATAGTACAGAGATCGGGTTCTTCGAAAAAATCTCCACGAAGCTTGTCATCCAGTTCAGCCAGATCTTTGGGCTTAAGAGAAACCTGAATGTTGATGTTCCTCTGCGTCCTGAAGCATCGCTCTTCCTCTATTGGATGCCTGCTCGCGGTTGGTCTCAGTGTCGCCTCTCTTTCTCTGTTACCGGCTTGTTCTGGCTGCGGTTGAGTAGGCGCTTCGCTGATATAACCCCTTGTCTGGAGTTCCTCAGCACGGTTTCGCAGAGGTTCTCAATTTGACTCTATGCTCGGATCAGCTGAGGAGCAGGATAGTTCGCTGGAGAGTCTTTGATGAGTATTCTCTCTCGGACCACAAATATATCTTGTTACGCTTAGCCCTGGAAAGCCCGGCGGTTTCAAAGATCAGAAAACCCCAAAAATACACTTTGGCACTCATATAAAGAGGAATTTAAAGGCAGGCTCGTGGAATTCCACACAAGCTACGGTACCATAGGTGAGTTAGAGCACGCCGCGAATTTTCTGCGAAGGGCTCTGATTACATCATATAAGAACAATTGCCCTACAAGTACAATAAATTTTAGAAATGGGACAGAATGGTGAAACATCCACCTGAAGAAAATCCGTAAAAAGACTAGAGCGTTGTGCAACAGGGCAAACAGAACTGAATTGTCTTTAGACTGGGTCATCTATAACACAAGATCCTGGCCGAAAGTTGACGCCCCCGCATTTCGTGGTGGGAGGCTGACGATCTCATACTCTGGTAAATATATGGGGGTAATCCTAGATAGGAAACTGAACTCGATAAGCGTCTTGAGACCCAATGCAGGAAGTTTGTCATGACATTTTAGATGTGCAGAAGCGTCTTTGGTTTGACGTGGGGTCTAGGGTCTACAATGCTGACATGGCTCTATTCCTCTGGCCTTAAACCAAGGCTCCTATAAGCGGCCGTGGTAGAGTGGCCATGGGTGAAACTTAAAACGATACAGGACAGTCTGCGACGATTATAAAGGTTAGCTTTTGGGGGTGTGACGGGATAATAAATCGCTTCAACTTCACCAAGACTTTTCACGCCTACATCCCAAGCAGTGCCTGAATGAGGGGGATAGGGATCCCGCTTGGGAAGCCTGCCACCGTTTTTCAGGCGAAGGTCGTGGCCGTTCTTCGCTGTGCTGAGACATTATTAAAAGAAAACGCTGCTGGTAGGCAGATTACGATCTGCTCGGATAGCGGAACGACATTAACTGTAGTTGGGAAACTAGACATAACATCAGAGCTGGTTTGGAAAAGCAAAAATGCATTAAACCAACTTTCAGAATAGAAAAACGTGACTCTTATATGGGTTCCTGATCACACAGGGATCAAGAGCAATGGAAAATTCAACCAGTTGGCAAAAAGCGGTGCAGCAAGTGAATACGTAGGACGGGGACCAATACTGGGACCAGCGTCTTATTGCATCGTGATGGGCATCAAAAGCCTAATCTACATGAATGACTGGGAATACTGGGAAACAACCCAAGTATGCCAACAGGCGAAAGTCATCCTGGGCTATACGCACACTAGAAATACATGAGGACAATGGTTCAGATGCTTACATGACACAACCACTTGAACTATCATATGCACAAAATGGGGTACGACTCCACTACACAGTGCAAGAAATGCGGCAGGCATGAGTGCCCGGCATTAGCTAGACTCAGATAACAAATCCTTCAAATCCTTCATGGGACCTGAGAAAATTATAACGCGATCAGCGGTGGCATCGAGGCTCCTTGTCCGTCTATAAACTAAACTAAACTATGCATTATCTCTTTGATTGCAAAAAGTTTGACTCCCTTTTTCTTGCCGCAATCCAGAATTGATTCCCGAACCATTTGTTCCCAATATTGACGCGACCTAACATAAATTGTTCACTCACTGTTTTCCGAATTTGTTGTCAAACCATCACATGGTTCTGTATTAGTACAATACTTTTGTCAGTACAAGACAATTGTTAATTTATGCCTCTTATAATTTTATAAAGTTTAAAACTGAAAATTTATCCAATTTTGTTTTTTTTTGTAGCAAAAAAAGTCGTTCCTAGAACTACGGTCGGCTGCAGTCGTCAAACAGAGGGTCCAAGGGGTCGAGACAGAGGTGCTGTAAGGCCATGTAGGCCATACTAGAAAACGCTCTTATATTGGAGTTCCAGTGTATTGAACTAGTTAGATGTACCGATATTTGACCCTGTACCCCGTAACATGAAAATTGTGAATTTTGGTAAAAACCTAATTTTTTTAAATTGTTTATTTGAGTCCTAATGCGCATTTCTTTGATATTATACTGTTGAGTTTTATTGCTGATTGAAACTACTGACCCAAGGAAGATCTTGTGCGCAGAATTTAGATTTGTATGGATTAAAATTTCAGTAGCGGCGTGGAAGGGACATTATTTCTTTTGAGAAATTGGAAATAATATTAAATTAGATTGAAATAACATTAGACACTAACAAAGTATGTAAATCAAATTTATTTTATGAAAATTGATATTGCCTGGTAAAATTAGGGTCTACTCTAGCTTCTAAAGAATTTTTAAGATCTGACCTTTCTGTTTCCATCGAAAGACACGATCATAAGTACTGTAAACTTTTGCGTGTGCTAGTAAGACATGGTGACCACAAATATAATCTGCTATGCCTGATAGGTTCAAACCTGGTGGAACAGTTCCACCATATCCATTCTTGCAAAGCTTGTAGGGGTTGTTTACAGTAACCCAATGCTTAACCTGGAACGTTTAAAGATAAATGTGTTTGATAGCAAGCAAACATCAGGTGATACGAGTAGTTAGTCCTTATGCATTCCTTTCTTTATTATAAAAAACAGGGAGTGTTAAAAATAAAAAAAATCCCAAAAGAAGCCTACATGAAAAAAAACTGTTTTTGAAATTAAAAATATTTATATTTTATTTTAAAAACATAATGAAGAGAATTGTTCTCATTTTGTAAATATAAAGATTAGCAATCGAGTTTAATTCACATGATCTACACCAAGTATTTCAAAGAAATTACATACAAACATTTTTGAAATATTTAATGCAAAGAGTTGCCACATTTTTTGCAAATAGTACTTTAAATTACAATAAAAAGCTTTTATTTTATAAGTAGAACATAATATTTTAAAAAAATTAAATAGGGCTTCACGAGCATATACTAAATTGAAATCATTAAAAATATTGCTTTTTTTAAATGAATAGAATTTTCAACTACTTTATACAATATCCAAACAATGGTTAATTAAATCATAAATAGTATAATAAGGTTTAAATAAAATTATAACAAGGAACAATTAATTTAATTCGCCCTGACGAATTGAAAATAATGCGAGTGTGGTTTCAGCGAGGGTCTGTGCACTATTATCTCGAATTTAGCATGGGAATCCTTCTGTGATTCACTAGTAGTCGGTGGTAGTCTGGCAGTAGTCTCAGCTATGGTTCGGATATGCGCACCGAGACGTGCGCAAGAGACTTTGATAGTCATAGCTAACAATAAGACGTCTTGTTGACAATATTCACTTGTTTATATTGCAGTCAAAAATGAGATAAAGGACAGTCGCCCGTAGTGATTGCAGTTCTCGGTTCATGTCGGCATCACCCATAGTATGGAGTAATACAGAAGTAGCAGAGGAGTATTCACACTCATCATGGGTTAGTTCCTTCAGCGGTCCATATAGCAGTTGGCCATCTGACTTCCTAGATAATCAGTGCTTAGCCCTTCGGGTTTCAGTTATCACGAATTGAAATCAATAAATTGACCCTCGCTTTCATTTGCTTTCACGAATTGAAATGAATTCGAGCGTGGTTCGTTCAACAATAATTGGAATCAATAAATTGATTCGTACTGATGCAAATTTACACGAATTCATAACCTGTTCCAATTGGCGGTTGCCGCAAAGCAAGATTTACGAAGGCTCCTTGCGTATGCTTCTCAATTCGTCCCAATTAGTTTCAATTAGTTCGCAGGGATATCCACAGGGTATTCTATTGGCCGTTCATCTTAAGTTATTTCATTTTTACACTTAACCATAGTATTAAGCGAAGTCGTAGACAGACAATAACTCAAAACAAATTTAAATAAGTAAAAGAAAGAACGCTTAGAGAAAGAAAACGAAAACCGCTCATTATCTAATGCTGCAGCTTAGATTTTTCAGATTGCTCGCGAGTTATTCAATCCACAGACCTTTTATAGTTTGAAGCATCGTCTCACTCACTAATAGAAAGAGAAATCAAAATAAATGTAACAATTATGAATTAGTTATTTAACTGAGAAAACTTCAAACAGTTTTTAAAAGCTGCTTCGCTCGAAACAGTTAAACCCGGGCACCCAAAAAACTTTAAATAGTTTTTAAAAGTTGTTTCAAGCAATACAGCTAAACTCAGGTACCCGACCGAAACTTGCATTTCGTTAGATTAAGTTACGTTACCCTAAAAGTACCAAATCTTTCGTTTCTTTTTGGTTATGTTTCGAGAGATTGGAACAAAATTTCGAAAAATGGTATAAAAGGTCATAGTGGATCCGTTTACCTTATAATATTCACATATAACGCACATTCAATCAAATGAATATTGGTTACAATTATGAGATAATCACAAAATGTTGTTACAATTGAGGTATTTTGGGTAACGTAATCTAAACAGAACCAATCATGCTAGAGTTTAGGGTGCTGAAAATAATTTAGATGGGAACACGACGACGAACTGGCGAAACGCTCACATTGAGTGGACGCATCAACTTATGGATGACTTGCTGGACTGTTACAATGCCAGCATTTTTCCTTTAGGCTTTATGAAAAGGCTTTATGGCACATAGGTGCCAGAAACATCCAGAGCTTCACCACATTTCACATCAGTCTTATCGAAATCAAGCTGCCCACCTCTCGAAAACTGGATATGTATGCAGAGCGGTTCCCCAACCGATGTTTGAACTAGCCGCAGACGAAGAGGAGGAAGCGACATTACGTACGACCGCGGGCAGCAGGGAACTCCTGAGAGGTGATGGCGATTTCAGGAAAAGGAGGAACATTAACATCCAGGTTCCACATAAGCATTAAGATCTGGCTGAAATGGATGCCTTCCTTCGTGTTTGAGTAATGATCAGGCACTTAATTGCTAGTGGAGCGTATTGGGGTACAAATAACCACAACCAAATTTTAGTTGCAAAGGAAAGAGTTTATTCCATGGCATAAAAAAACTCCACTCCATGAGTGGAGGAAAAAGCCGAAAAATCAAATAGTGATCACAAAGTATGACAAAATTTACCTTATGAGAGAATGCATAAGTATTGGCATGACGAACAGTCCGCCATACCTCAATCCATACAGTGGCAAACACACATAATCCAACATGAGACTCGTTCAAAATATTGGTATGACAACCAGTCCGCCATACATTCATCCACACAATGACAGAGACACATAATCCAACATGAGACTCGTTATTATCATACACTAATCCACACAATGGCAGAGACACATAATCCAACATGAGACTCGTTATTATCATACACTAATCCACACAATGGCAGGCACACACAATCCAACATGAGACTCGTTCACACTCGCAAAATGGAACCTCTCACCACAAACGTTCAACTTGAACTGAACTTTGAAGAAAATTAATCATTATAAAGTGAAAACAAATTCCTGATCCAATTACATATAAAGTCGTGGGAAAAGGTTCCATTCTACCTGCTCGGTGCTGACTTTCGAGCTACGCGCAGAGCTTACAGTTTTATTTCAGGTGCAGCCCCTTTTCCGAGAATTAATAAACTAAAGAGACAATAACTAAGTCAAACTCCCCACAATTTCAGATGACGGTAAGAAGCAGCCAAACACTTCGTGAGGATGACTTTGGCTGATTAAAATCGAAGGTTAAAACCGACGATGGATCGAAAACACTGAAATTAAAGGAAGACACTAAAAATATCATCCGCTTCAAGGAGCATTTTGCGCACTAAAGTAATATTGCACTTCCGGATGTGCACTTATGTTAAGTTATGTTGCACTTCCTGACTTATGTACGTTAGGATTGGCGGCTGCGCACTAGAGTTTTGTCGAACTTCTGGCTGCGCCAGTAGACTTATATGGTATATTCCCTTTCCAAAAATCAGTTGAAGTCTTTGTTTTTGAGTTGTAAAAGATTTAGGCTGGACCAATCAGGACCGCGGTATAAAAATACGTGCGTGGGTGAGCGGGAGTTTAACGTAGTGTTATTGAAGCAATCGCCGAGGTGGGGTTTCGATGGAGCAGAGCGGTCACTACACTGCGTAGGACTCCCGCTCACACGCGCACGACTGTTTACCGTATAACCCGGGTAAAATAATTTTGGTATGGGATTGATCTAGGAAAACATCTGGAAAATCATATGGGAGTGATCTCTCAGATAGTACAGTAAAAGTATGGCATATGAGACGATCCCATACTTCATGTATATTTGAATGAAGTATAGTGGATGTATATGTTAAATATAGTTAAAGTATAACAATGTATGGTTGAATTATAGGGAAAGTATTTTTAAAGTATATCTGAGAACTATAGCTTCAGTATATCTGAAGTATAGATAAAGTATAGCTGATGTTCAGTCAAAGTATGGCTGAAGTATATCTTTAACTATAGCTTAAGTATGTAGATTATGTCCAAAGTATAGGAAAAGTATGCCTGTAGTAGTTATAGCTGTATTATTACTGATGAGAGGTAGTCGGTTATCTGAAATACATGAAAATAGAGATCCAGAATCATGATGTAAAATGTTAATTGTAACATAAATTGTTTAACTTTATATTATACGAAATTTAATACTAAACATTTCACCTAAGTAACAATTTTATTAAACCTTTTTATGCTATTAATATTATGTTTAGAAATCAAAGATTCTGGATCTCTTACCAATATATATGACATAAGAATCATATTAGTTTTCTATTGTATATCCTCACGAACAAAATTCAAAAAATATTTGACTCACCAAATCACTTTAATCGTGAACTTTTCAAATTTTGGTTTGAGCTGTAATTTATGATATATTATGTTTTATCCCGTTGCTAGGGTATCTTGAAGAACAATTGAGTGCAATTCTATTTCCGATACTTCTACCATACCTAAGTATAAATGAAGTATAATCTGTACTTCAATTATACTTGAGTATTGATAAAGTATAGCCTATACTTTAGATAGACTTAAGTATAGATGAAGTATATCCCATACTTCAGCTATACTTCATCTATAATTCAGCTTTACTTCAGCCATACTTCAGCTATACTTTAGGTATACTTTATCTATACTATTTCAATATACTTGAAGTATGGGATCGTCTCATTTACCATACATTTTTTATACTTTGGAAAGTCAATGATTGATCACTCCCATACTTACGATTTTTACTCGGGAAGTTAGAACACTTGAGTCTGAACACCCTGTATAGTACTTCCGGCTGCGCAGTAGACTTTTCTGACATTTGTTGTTGCGCACTAAAAGTATGTTGCACTTCTGGATGTGCAGTAGACTTATGTGACATTAGTAGTTGCACACTAGAGTTATATCGCACCTATTGATGCGCAGTAGACTTATGTGGCATATGTCTTTGCGTACTAGAGTTAGTTCGCACTTTCATCTGGGCAGCAAAATTAAGTGGTATATTAGGTTGCGCACTAGAGTCAATTCGCACTTTTATCCGCGCAGTAAAATTATGTGGTATATTAGGTTGCGCACTAGAGTTATATAGCACCTTTCAGCTGCACAGTAGATTTGTGTGGCAATTATGGTTGCGTACTACAGTTATGTTGCACTTTCGGCTGCGCAGTAGACTTATGTGGCATTCGTGTTCGTGCACTAAAGTTGTGTTGCAATTCCGGATGTGCAGTATACTTTTGTAGCCTTGGTGGTTGAACACTAGATTTTTCTCGCACTTTTGGCTGCGCAATAGAGTTATGTAGCATATTTCGTTGACCGCCAGAGTTATACAGTACCTCTGGCTCTGCAGTGGACTATTCTGTCATTTATTGTTGAGGACTGATGTCATGTTGCGCTTCTGGATGTGGAGTAGAGTTATGTGGAATTCGTGGTTTCACACTAGAGTAATGTCGCCCAGCTGGCTGCGCAGTAGACTTATGCGGCTTTTGTGGTTGCGCACCAGAGTTATATTGCACTACCAACTGCGCTGTAGACATATGTGACATTAGTGGTTGCGCCACAGAAGTTTACTTCACAGGTAGAAATGCGGCATAACTCTAGCGCACAACCACAAATGCCACATAAATCTATTGCGCATCCGGAAGTGCAAGACAACTTTAGTGCGCAACCACAAATTCCACGAAAGTCTACTGCGCAGCCGGTACCAAGCTGAGAATTCCTGTACAGGACCGTACGCAGATTCATGCATTATCGTGTATGTTGCTGCAAGAAATTCCCTAGGGAGGATCCTGTACAGGTTCCTGTGCAGGTGGGACACATTTGCAAAAATTATCTATGAAGGATCCTGTACTGGTTCCTGAGCAGGTGGGACTCTTGAAAAAATATCTCTGAAGGATCCTGTGCTACTTCTGTCCCACATGAATATTCCTGTACATGAACCTGTAGAGGATCCTGTGTAGTTTTTTCTGAAGCATGCTGAAACTGAGAAACCTTTAAAGGGTCCATCACAGGTTCCCCTGCTGCTGCGTGCAGTGCATAATCGTGTACAGGAAATAATTGTTTAAATGAAAGATTACTTTTTTGGATATACGATCAAAGTTGCATTTTTATATTTTTGAATTCCTCATAAAAAATGGAGTTGAAAATAATAATGAAAATTTGTTGTGAAGTTCATAATTAATGAGTAATTAACAATTAAAGATTAACCAATCGGAAGCATGCGTTAGATGAACGACAGTGCATGTGTCACTGATGAGGGTGTGTGCGCAAAAGAGTAATTTTAAAGCAGGAGGTTCTGAATATCAATGGTGCAACTTCGGAAATTAAGATCAATTCATGGCGTTTTATAAAGAGTTTGAAGAGAATTAAGAAAAACAACTTTAAAATTTCTGTAGAATTCGTGTCAATTCGGCAGAATCAAAAATATTCAAAGAAAGTTAAAATAATTCAACGTGTATTCTAATGATTTCAAGATAATTGAAAAAGAAAACTCAGTGATATCGTGAGTTCAACAAATTCAAAACAGTTTAGAGAGTTCAGAAAGCCGAAGAATTCATAGAATTAAGAAGAATTTAGAGAATCCTGAAGAATTCACAGAGTGCAAAAGAATTCACAAACTTCAAAACAATTTACAGAATTCAAAAAAAATATATAATTTCAAAAGAATTTAGACAATAAAAAGATCTCATAGAATTCAAAAGATTTAAGAGAATTTGAAAGATTTCAGAGAATTCAATGAATTCAGACAATTGAGAAGAATTCGGGAAATTCAGAAGAATTCAGACAATTGAGTAGATTTCAGAGAATACAAAAGACTTGGAGAAATTCAAAATAATGCATGGTGCACTGTTAAGGTTTCAAGATAATTGCAAAAAATTTCAAACGAATTCAAAAGACCACAAGTGAATTCTAAGAATTCGTTTAAATTCGACAGAATTGGAAATACTCGAAGGAAGTTAAAATAATTCAACGTGTATTCTAAAGGAAAAGATATTTTCTGAGAATTTCGTCTTGAAATTCCCGTATCAAGCTGCACCATTGATATTCACAACCTCCTGCAAATTTAAAATTACTCTTTTGCGCACACACCCTAACCAGTAAAACATGGACTATCGTTCATCTAACGCATGCTTTCGATTGATTAATCTTTGGTTGTTAATTACTCATTAATTATTAACTTTACCAGAAATGTTTATTATTATTTTCAACTCCATCGTTTATGGAGAATTCAAAAATATTAAAATGT
>CAKNWT010128372.1:730-11427 GCA_932066315.1 Andricus coriarius
AGTCAATTGTCCAAAACGAGAAGTGCCAAATTTTCTGGAACTACGATTTTCGGACAGCAGTCTGCGTTGCACACTCGAGGCCTGACATTGTTCTCCAAGATTTCGAGAAACGAACTATATTCGTGATCGAATTCTCGGCCCCGTCAGAATACAACATCACTGCCAAGGAGAAGGAAAAGGAGGAGAGGTATCAATACCTTGAAAGGGAGCTGCGAAGACTGTACCCAAAATATTCGGTACAAGTAATTGTCCTTGTGATAGGTGCTCTGGGAGGTGCGAAACTATCACTGGTTCGTAACCTCAAAGCCATACCCGTGTGCCAAAAATATGCCAAGGCACTTGTGAAAAGGATGCACAAAGCTGTCATCCTTGGGTCGCTTCGTGTGCTCAAAATACACGAGGGTGTCGCTGGTCTGTCGTTGTGATTCCATCGTGTCCTGTGACCACCCATCTCACGGATGTGAGACGTGGCCATGAATGTGATTTACCGCTGTCCTACTGGGAGCCGGTGTCATTTTTTTAGATGGCAGTTGCTCCCAGTGAGACCCTGCGGTGGTTGTTAAACCTTTTTATATGGCTCAAATTATAAGGACGAAACTTGCACTTTAAGAGAATCGTATTGAAATAGGTATTTGGGATTAAAATGCGAAAAATAGCTGATTGTTTACGAGTTTGGATTTCTCAACATGAGCTTATTGAAAGTCCTAGAAAGTTGCAAGCTAAAGGCTGCTGTAAAACAGCGCAAGTAACAGCCCGGTAACATAACTTTGAAACTCTACGAGTGTAAAAAGCTCCTTATATCAAAAGTGCGTATGCGCAAGTTTATCCACCGGTGTGCAGAATTATTATATTTCAAATTGCGCAAGAGCGAATATTGTGCTCGCACTGTCGCGTCGGCTGCAATTAGATACTTTGATTTATTTGATATTATCTTGATATTTGCTTTTATTTGAAAGCTGCATGATTTTTAGGCATGCAAAGTTCAATTTCTAAGTGGGTGTTGCAAAAAAAATGTTTCCGTTGTCTGTCCTGAGCATTAACATGTTTTTGCTCTGCGTGCGTTCGCCCGAGTGCTAAGAACCAAGTGGGAAAAAAATTGAATGACGTCTTTACGACAATTTTAAGACATGTTCACGACGTGGCAAAGATATCGTATATCCGTATCGTAAAGATGACATACAGAAACATTTACGATAATAAAATGTCCTAAGGATGTTGTAAAGATGTCATTCATTTTTTCACGAACTAGGAAATTGTGAGAAAACGCACGGGCTGCAAAAACCTGTAACTATTCAAGATAGGTGGAATGGTTGGTTGTCCAGCAATAATTAGAAACCTCATTTAAATGTCCCTGTATTAATAATACTTACAATTAAAATTACTGATAATGGACCATCTACGACTCGTCTTCATACTTGCTTCAAGATCAGATCGTACCTACGGTATGGCCATTGTGGAACCCTATGGTGCTGGCACCAGAATACTGTTTCTCTTCCAGTCTTCTTCTTCCTCGCAAAAACCTATATTCGTGAAATAATTTAAACTGGACTGGTAGAATCGATAACGGAAATGTTGGTACTTTTGGCATCTTGTCAAAATATGAATAGCTTGAGAACAATTTTCCTTTTACAGTTCTCAGAACGTCCATTCGCGTGGCAGTCAGAACTTGTTGTTATTGTTGAATACAACAATTTGCTCACAAATCGAAATGATGAAATTTAGAATTTGGAAAGTTTTGGTAAGTGGAAAAAATAACGAAATTTGAGTTGGAATCGTTCATTTGAAGGAATTATTGAACATATTCAGTTTTCGGCTTCAACTTCTCAATAGTTGTGTGTATACTGTAAACGTCTTTTTTCAAATTTCGGCATAAACTTTCGCCTCGCATCGTCCACAATACCTCAAGAGCTTTTCACCAGCAGTAAAATCTTGATGTTTACTGAATTTTAACCAATTATTCACAAGCGAAAGTCGGCCACCTTGACTCATCATTTTTTGATAAACAAAAAATTCTGTAGAAAAAGACATGTCCACAAAAAATTAAACTTATAATTTATAATTATCAATTGCAATTATCGCACTGTCACATGGACTTGCCTGACGATTATAAGTCTTTCAAACTACTAAAAGTTTCTGTATGTAACGTGTAGTGCATTTAAATCCCAGAATAAGTAAAACCGGTGATGCTTGGTGACTAAGGAATTTGAGCGAAAAGTCGCTGAGGTTAGGAGTGTCCACCCAGATAACAATCGTGCAAGGCACGTTACCAGCAAGACATGCGAGGTGCGCGATACGTGTAGAGTGCGAGGGATATGTGTCTCACTTTGTGAAAGGCGCATGGACGCACGTGTGGTAGACCCAAATGGAGACACGTGTGTTTGACGCACATGCATCGCACTTTGGAACAGGTTTATTTGTTAAAAATAATAATTATTATTATTAAAGTTATAAGACTACAGTTTTATTAATTTATTAACTTCAAATTTGCGAAAAAATTGGGTTTTAACGTTTTTCCCCCTCTTTTTCGCATTTGAAATAAATATCTTATAACACAATTCGATCATGATATAATAAATACAAATTCTTGTCTGTAATGTTCTTGTCGACCGGTGCCGAACATTCAATAACGAACATGGTTGGTTTCTCGAAGTCAAGGAAAACTATGTCAGGCCTCGAGTGAGTAACAGAAAAATTGTCGAGAATATGATGTTTTAGTATATTTGGCACTTCTCATTTTTGAAAATTGACTCTATTTACCTCAGAGCTTTTGGCGAAGCAGTATCAGTGCTAATGATGTAAAAGTGACAGAAAAATGTAATAAAGCACTTTTAGTGCCACATTGTCTCTTTCGTTGTACGTCGTTCCCGCATAAGTTGGACAACCAGATAGAATGTGTCCTAGGTGCTCGGGGTGTGTATGAAACGCTCTGCAGCTATCATCAGGAATGTCTTGACTTATAATCTGGCGACGGTATGCTAAAGTGGAAATGACATCATCTTGACATGCTAAAATGAAACCATCCATACCCTACTTGATTCCGGGTGATTTCAGGAAAGCAAACGTTAGCTCATACGACATCGACTGATCGCTCATATTTTTGTAGAAGATGCCGTGCATTCTCTTGTCGAGGAGCTGTTCACGGAAGTTTTTCTCCTGTGCTTTCTTGATGCTAGCCATTAGGTGTGAGTACCCGAGATGGACGATCTTTGATGCATTTTGCTCACCCCTGATATTAAAGTCAAGGCCAAGGGTTTCCGCAGCTTCCTCTGCTGCTTTGTACCGAAACGTTCCTTTGCTCACTTCCTCGTGTTTTCCTACCATTTTATGAAGACACGCTCGTCCGTCTGGGACCATATGTGCTGTACCCAGCAAGATCCTGTTATAAAGACATTCGAGATTCCGTATTCCGCGACCACCTTGGCGGGGTAAGATATAAAGTCATGGAACGGACGACTTAAGGTCCATGCTTTCCTTCATGTGCATAACTTTTCGTGACCCAATGTCAAGGGATTTGAGCTCGTACTTCGTCCACCGAACCACTTAAAATGAATAGAGTACTAGCGGGACGGCCAACATGTTCAATGCAGATTTTTTGTCCCTGACCGACAAATCGGAGAAACAAATCTGTATCTGCATCGAGGAGCACTCTTTGTAGATACTCTTTATCCTACGTTCGGAATCCAGCTTTGTGATACACCTAAGTATGTATCGGTGTCTCCAGTCAAGATGTCTGATAGCGCTTCTGTCGACGAGTTCAGGGTCTTCGGAGATGCCATCAAGTTGTCCTCGCTTCAAATGAAACTTGAAGTATTTTTCTAATCCAAGCTCCATTCCAAACATCCGAGTGAACATCTTGACAATTCGTAGAGCTAGATCGAGTTGGTCCTTATTTTTAGCATAGATATTGAGATTATCCATGTAAAATACATAAGTGACCTCATGCTTTCGATATCCGGATTTGCTGCAGTAGTACCCTTAAGAATGGCGAAGAGCGAGAGTTACTTGCAATAACGTGAGGCATTTGCAAAAATGACATTGTTGACTTTTTAAGGAATGCGATTCCAAATGAGGGATAAACAAGACGTAATCATTTTTTCAGGGGAGCTATTCAATTGTAATCAATTTAATTTTTAACACCCCCTCCACCCACCTGGGTAAGAGTTTAAAGTGGAGTAGAAAAATTAGAAAGCTCAATTTTATTTTAAAAAAAACTTCCTATTTTAAATCCAGGTATGAAAGTAGTCAATGAATCAACTACTGTTACCGCAACCCAGGAAGATCAACGTGGACGTAGTAGTTGCGTGTTCCCTTTGGGGTGTATTTTCGGGAGTCCCCTTGACTCTCATTATCAGGGTGCTTGTTTTCAGTAAGTCCTCTCGCCTCTCACTATCGGTGCTTTTTTTGGTGAGTCCCATTACTTCTCACCATCGGCGTGCTTGTTTTCGGTGAGCCATCTCGCCTCTCACGATTCACTTGTTGATTCCTGCTTGAAAAGTTTGCGATCTGGCAGGCCAATTTAGCGGACCTCCTCTACCGATCCAGTCACCGTTGAAATTTCGATTCAGTACTTCACTCGCGATTACCGAATAATGCACTGGACAACCGTCAGGTTGAAAATACATGTTCTGAGGAACTTCCAAGCTTAGATCTTCAAGCAATGTTGGAAGTTCATTTCTGAAAAAGTTACGATATTTGTCACTGTTTAAATTACCACCACCAAAATACGGACCGATAAGTTGGTATCTAATAACTTTACACCAAACGTTCACGGACCAAGGACGGTCAGCTTCGCTCAACCAGACGACTCATCTGAGAATAATACTCGAAAAAAGAAATTCGGGTTCCCTTGTATCTGCGGAAGCCCCCATTGACAAAATCTCACTCGGTTGTAAAAATCACTGCCATGAAGTTCATGATGCAGTGAAATATGAAAGGGATGATATTGAATACCTGTTAGTACCTTCCCAACACGGGTTAGAGATATTCCTGAATCGCGGCTTAGTTGTTGAGTACTAACATGGTGGTCATGAGTGGCTGCGGCTAATATCGCGATTTCATTATAAACTCCAATAATAGATTTTCAACGATTCCTTTTTAACGCTTTTACCCTTCCGTCAGTGGTGAAATTGTTGACAACCCGGTAAAAAGAAGCGCGTGACCGTACACTGCATAAAAAACGTTGAGCATCAAAAGTTACAACATCCTCGATATTCCTGCCACATTCTCCTTAAATGAGAATCAATTCAACTTATTCTTGTACAGATAAAGCCTCTATTTTAAAAGTAATTAGGTCAAGTAATGAGGGAATACAACAACACCCAATCAAATACAAACGAACGTAAGCAGCACAATCAACCCACCCAAATCGAAGAAACTCAGAAAACCAATCCAACCCAAAAGAACATAACAAAGATACCAGATACAACCGAAATGAACTTGAGCAAGACTGTCTGATTGTCTGTCTTTTTTAACTTTCGTTCGGAAGCGCATTCCTTAAATAGTCAACAATTTCATTTTTCTCCAATAAATCGCCATCTGGCGCGAAACGAAAATTTTTGTTTCTCATAAATTTTACGTATTTTAATAGAGAATCTGAATTAGCAATAACCACCTTAACCAATTGCGGTGGTTGTTTAATCTTTTTATAAATCATATACCCCTCTCTTTCTTCATGCTTGTCGAAAAAGTCAACTTTTTCTGCCCAGACGGGACGGCCCCTTCAATAATAATTATTTAAACGCATTTTCTTACGTAGTGACGAAATGCGAAAAATGCCACTTGATTCTTGCTTGTAACATTTTTAATTTATTTGATGTATTGATTTTATTTTCAATTCAAATTTTCTGTTTCCATGTCGAAATGAGATCCACAAATTGACGATTTTACCTAAACCGAGAATTGTTAGATTTCATGAACACGCGCTTTCCCTTATTATGGATAATTTAATATGTTTGTAGCAACTTGGTTTTTTCTGGCAACATTGAGAATTGCCGAGAAACTATATCCAGTTTTCCTTTAATGAACTCTATCCAGCGGCACGAGTCCAATTACACAAATTGGGTAAAGTCTGGGCAGAACAATAAAACTTGCCCTTACCACCCGATTGTTAAGTTTTACTATTAAGGATACGCTTGGAACAGGGATGGGAATCCCTCTTTTCCTTGGCCGAAATTTATTGCTATTTTTCACGCGTAAGTCTCGAAAATAAAGTAATTTTTGATTAAAAATTCCTCACAAATTTAACTTTCGGTGGATCTCAACTCTACGTCAGCTGATGACTCTATAAAATTTAGTTTCCTTCGATTACGACTCAATGGAATGTGTTTTTACTTGTAGTTTATTGTGGGCTCACAAGTGTGCTGAGGAGATTACGAGAAAAATATTATTTATTTGATAAGACTTCGACCTATAGATAGAATCGCTGCTCTTAAGATTAAATTGACTCCTATCACTATCTCCCTCTCCTTTTCTCGAACATCCAGGACATACTTTTATTTTTCTCAGTCTTTTTCTCACCTTAACTGAGACTTCGTTTTCTCAAGACTAGGTGCAATGTTTAGAGGAAACTCCGCCTTAGTTTCCTATCATAAAGTGACGCTACAATTCTTCAAATCACTTCACACAGGATTTGGCAGTAGGCAGACATTTCTTTTTATTTAAAGCTACTTGAGTTTGGTTTTACGAAGCCAGCGTTCTAGTCTATATTCCCATACTCGTTTGCTTTATGACCATAGGGAATTCAGACTCAACAACGTGGAATAGGATATAACTTGATTTGATATTTTACAGTTACTTCGACCTTCAGATTTCAAATTGTGCAATTTACAAGTCAAAAGCTTGGTCGAAAGCTCAATTTGGTTTGTATTGGTCGCCTCGCTGCATCAAATGCGATTTAATTTTCCCGTTCCCTCCTCGAAGCGTTGTGCAGATCGGATCGATTTTACCAATTTGGGAATGCATTCTCAATTTCCGTGTCTATACCTCGTAGAAAGAGAATTCCACCCCTGGCTGAACACGTCCCTATGTGCTCAGGATTGAGGACAGATTAACCAAACTTGAGAAAAACTGGTGCGAACTGCGAACATTCTAATAAAAATAGTTTCCAATTTAAAAAAACCAACCTCGCTTATTCCTGAATGCTCCTTAGCTAAGGATACGCGTAAGCAACTCATGTGCTTGCGACGGATACTACTTATCTCCCGTGGTTGCTCACGATTTCCCGATATGACCGCTCTGATCGTCTGTCCAGCGAAAAGTGATTTCTAGATCGTCGCTATTCCAAGAGTGTCCCCAGCCCGTCTTGGTACCGCTGGTCTCCCTACCTTTGGGCCCTATATATTGCGCACGCAATTTTGATTTTACCCACTGGCATGTCGACCTACATTTATAAATGTGTAGCTATATTGAGCCCTTCGCGTTATCTCCCTTTATCACATTTCTAGTATTAATTTTACGTTTCTCCTTTCCTCTTATTTTAATTGAAGTGCGCGGATGTTTTGAACCGTATCAAGCTCCAAAAATAATTTCTATTGATTTTGAAGCTGCGATTTATTCTGCCACAGAAATATAAGGATGTCGCTTTTACTTAAGTTAATTTTGGACAAAACCTATTTCGCATATTTTTTAAATACTGCAGCAGAGAAAAAAGTGTTGACACTGTATGCTGACAATCCTAAGATTGGAAATAGTATGAAGGAAAGAGTACATGAATCATGGTTCCTTAAAGGAACCAATCCCGACGCAACTTACACATGTACGTCATCCACTTCTGCTTCTTCTGTCCGAGAAGATAAGCAAGGGCGGGAAATTTACGCGAGACAACATCGTGCAACACTGTTCCTTGAAAGCAGGTCTCTAGCCGCGGATGACCTTACGCAGCAGACGGGACAGTTGGAGATAAAGGATTCAACACTGGATACTTTTTTAGAGCTACCAATCTTTGTAGAATGTTATTAGGAACAGTGTTAACGGACCAGATGAACTGATCTCAGAAAAATAGCTTTTTGCATATGTTGCGCGATGGAATGAGCCTCACGCTGGCAAGCCGGAATCTTATTGAGTTGGCTAAGAAATGAAGCTTTCATACCTCCAAGACAGCCGATTATCAGAACTCCAATATTGACTTTGTAGCCTCGGTACAGCCTGTTCAGTTCGAAAAGAAGTGCTTGATATTTCGCCCGTTTTTCTTCCTCATTTTCCGTGATATTACCATCGGCTGGTGCCGAGAATTCAATCATGTAAATGATCTTGGGCTGACGATCACATCATTAAGTGATGGCAGGTTTAATGTGACCGCATGCACATTGTAACAAAAAGGTTCCATCAATATAAAAATGGTTTTGTAAAATTAAGCAGGGTTCGTAAGACTGATATTCCAGATTAGTATAAGAGTAGGGGAGCATAAGGTGGCTTGAAGTGCCGGCGGAACGCAGCTCTCTCAGCCGCAAAGGTATCTCGGGCGGTGGTAGAAGATCAGAGAAGGAACGGAGGAGCCTTGCGTATCCAGAACGCGGAGGAGGGATTCGAGTTCCAACCAATGGATATTTTGACTGCGGAGGAAACTCGCTTGCACCAACTTCCCTTACTTCTGCACGACCTGCTCTGTGGCTTTCTAAAGGAAGGCTTCTTTGCCAATCATCACGAGTTTCGTGAAAATCTTTAGGAGAGGATGTTTTCCATTCGCGATAATGTAAGCTATACCCAAAATAATTCAGATATAAAGACATTGGAGATTTAGAAGTCCGCGCCTGCCTTGACGTCGTGCGGTATATAATCGCGGAACGGACGAATTTATATGCAAGCTCCTCTGCATATCCACCATCTTATGCTTATCTATTTCGAGGGTCGTGAGCTCGTGCTTTGCCCATGGAACTACCCCAAACGAGTAGAGTAGACCCGAGATGGCTGAAAGATGGAAAAACCAACTCTGTCACTGGTGTTATGTCCTGAACGCAGCTCTAAGGTAAGCCTGGGTATGTATATGTGTCTCCAGTGTCAATATAACACTTATATCTTGGCACGCTTGTCTAATCTAAAGTCCATACCAATCACTCTTGTGTACCTCTCGACGACATTCAAGGCACTCTGAAGTTGGCTTGATCTAGAAGCATAGATCTTCAGGTCATCCATATAAAATACATGAGTGATCATATTCTCGCGATGATTTCTGTCGCTGCATAGATATCCAGAAAAATTGCTTAGTGCGATATATAGTGGTGGAAGAGTGAATCAAATAAGCAAAGTGCTCATTGTGCCGCCCTGAAAGACGCCTAGATGAGATAGTGAATCCAGTTTTCCAAACAGGAATCAATATCTCTATGCATTTCATTATGTTTGGATGAACCTTCAAGCTTTCCCACAGACAGATGATAAGTCTATGAGACAGTCTATCGCCAAAGAGGCGCAATGGGTCAGCGAGAAACTGTTGATTTTCCCTGACCCACCCCTCCCTCTTCTTTATTCTCAGCCTTGTGTCCGATAACACCGGTAATTTGTCGTTTTTTCCTTTACATTGCTTTCAGTTCCCCGAACTCTAGTGTGATCGTCACTTTTTGCGGACTCATTATCGGGTGCACTGCGCGTTCGATCGTTTTGAACCGCATCTACAACTTTTTGGTGGTTTGATGGTGTGACTGTTGTTCCCTCGAGCAGCTAGGGAAATTATTTGTCTTTCTTTATGGAGCCCCGCATGCAAAGATAAGGCTGAATACTCTAGGACGTCGCCTGATATCCCAGAGTCAGCGTTCAGGACACGACGCACAGGAGCGATTCAGCTTTCGGCATGGTTCTTAAGCCTCCGCCTGGTAGGTTTTTCTTCGGGACCATCGCTGAATAATTTTTTGCGACTGCTTATTAATTATTGTGACCATATTCAGCAGAAACCCTTAGTACAGGGATCCTTTTTCCGCAACCCGAGAAGGCGTCTGGTGGCTTTGTCATAGGCCCTCCCGTTCGATTCCTATGGAACCAAAACCC
This sequence comes from Andricus coriarius, assembly GCA_932066315.1. NCBI lineage: Eukaryota > Metazoa > Arthropoda > Insecta > Hymenoptera > Cynipidae > Andricus > Andricus coriarius. Next base: position 10,706 of record CAKNWT010128372.1, read on the forward strand.
CCAGAGGGGCTCCCATTTGTTTCCGTTTTCATTTCCAGTTTGAAACATAAAGACGAACTTTTTATCAGATCTGAATCGATAGAAGGCGTATGTGTTAATAAATTAAATTTTGAAACCCCGAAAGTTGTTTCTTTAATATAACAGCGATGCACTCAAGTTATTAATTAATTTATTACATGCGAAAAACTCTTCGGAAAATTACCCTTTTTCACTCAAAATTAAATTAATTAAAATATACGCATGTAAACTTGTATATTAAACAAACATCAATTGCACCAGAAGCGGAGTCGAGTCAGTTGACAAGCGGCAAGTCACAATGTACTCCTAGCACCTTGCAGACTCCAATACTTACTATCTCAAACATAAATTAATCTGACTTCATTGGCCACCGTGCAATATACGAATGAGAACAAATTCACTTTGAGCAACATGTCAATACCAAGACTACTTTGCTGATTCCATTTTTGACCTCAGCTTTTGATAAATGTGTGCCTCTTCACGTTCCTCATTTTGTGAAATGAAAATCTTGCACCTGAATCACATCTGATACTAGGATACTGATGAAAGAACATGATAATAAACGTATATTGCCAAAAAGAACAAGATATACGGCAATTAGAGCCGGATTCCGAAAATATTAGGAACCTTGTACAAACCAAAATCCGGGACTCCTATAATCAGTACAACATTGACTCGATTAAAAGCAGGAACAAAAATGAGAA
>CAKNWT010128396.1:1463-14145 GCA_932066315.1 Andricus coriarius
TATTTAAACTTCGTATACTTATGTACATTGACGTGCTGATTGCGAATATGATAGTGAAAATTCGCAACAAGGAGATTTTCATGGTGAAACCATGAAAAAACCATAAAAATCATGGGTTTTTGCGTTCATCTAAGCCAATATTTTGAGGGATATAATATACGTTGAACAGGTTCTTCAGCCTCTCCCTAACCACTTGTGTACTGAACAGCCATGCTTCGTTCTCTACCCATTCGCAAAATGTTCCAAACAAAAGTTGTAGACCTCATCGAAATAAAAATTTTTTGTTGCATGCATTTTTTTCCACTAGTGATATTTTTCAAGAAAATTAGTGATACATCTAACCGTCAGCTCTTTATTTACTGTTTATTACCGTGGCGACAGGCCCTGAGTGGCGAAGAGAGACAGTAAGTAACGGCAGCAACCAACTTTTCCAACGTCTCGTGGAAGGTGGGAATGCACTCCTGTGACTGGTTACAGAAATAATGTTTGACAAACTCCTACCCCTTTCCAGCATCTCGTAAGGGGCGGATAGCCACCCCTGTGGCTGATTACAGACATAATGTTTGTCAAACTCCTACCCCTTTTTAGCATCTCGTAAGGGGCGGGAAGGCACCTCTGTGACTTTTTACAGAAAGAATGTTTGTCAAACTCCTACCCCTTTCCAGCATCTCGTAAGTGGCGGGAAGGCACCGCTGTGACTGGTTGGATAAATAAAAGGCAACCCTGTGACTGGTTATACAAATAATGTTTGTCAAACACCTACCCCTTTTCAGCATCTCGTAGGGGGCGGAAAGGCACCCCTGTGACTGGTTACACAAATAATGTTGGTCAAACCCCTATCCCTTTCCAACGTCTCGTGGGGGGCTGGAAGGAATCCCTGTGACTGGTCACACAATTAATGATGGTCGAACCCCTACCCCTTTCCAACGTCTCATGGGGGGAGGGAAGGCACCACTGTGATTGGTTACAGAAATAATGTTCGACAAACACCTACCCCTTCCCATCATCTCGCGGGGGGGCGGGAACGCAACCCTGTGACTGGTTACACAAATAATGTTGGTCAAACCCCTACCCCTTTCCCACGTCTCGTGGGGTGCGGGAATGCGCCCCTGTGACTGGTTACATAAATAATGTTTGTCAAACACCTACCCCTTTCTCGCACCTCGTGGGGGACGGGAGGCCACCCCTGTGATTGGTTACAGAAATAATGTTTTTTTAAAACACCTACCCCTTTCCAGCATCTCGTGGGGGGGCGGGAAGGCACCCCTGTAACTAATTTTCTCGAAAAATATCACTACACACATATGTAAATAATTCATTTTCATAAACTATATTTCCATTTGAAATATGTGTGAAAAAATCCCGCTCAGTATCTACATGAATATAAGTATTTTATTTAGTTCTTTTAAAGATTTTGATATTATTTAAAAAAAAACTTAAATTGATGCTTTAGAGAAATAGAGAAACAGAAAAAACTTATTTTGCATGTCTGTAATGTAATTATTTATTATTCTTATTATGATCATGTTGGTACAATTACTTTTATTATTTAAAGACAGTTTGATAGGCCCGCCAAATGTTTCTTTCTCTTCTTTCAATACTCAAAAACATCTTTTTTAAGTTGTTTTTTTATGACGAAAACTATTTTCTTTTTCACACCTAGTGCTTTTCTTGAGATTTTGTGCATTTACTCATTAGTACAAACAAATCGATGTACTTTGAATAAATTACTGACTTACTGAATCAATCAAATACTCTGAAAAAATTGCAATAAAATTATAATCAACCGTTTACTTTTTCTTAAAGATTTACAGTCCAACCTCCGAGAATGGCCGTTTTCGGGGATGTAGGGGAGCATAATTCCAAGAAGCCATAAACCCCCACTCTAAGCGCGGTCACGCTCGACTGCGTGGATAAAAATTCAGCTGACCAACTCCGAAAAAGGCCGCGCGTCGGGTAGGTTAAAAATCTATTTTGAACATCGTTTTATGTACCTAGTCTACATTTTATGTGTACAAAAGTGATTCATGTTGGATTATTTCGTTATAAGCCCGAGCTTCAAGGTATGTAAAACATTAAAATCGCTCATTAGCTATGGTATGTTCGATTCTTAGAATAAACGTAAACAAAGCGTCAAAATGACAAATATTTCACCTCACTTTTAACGTAACCTGTGAAATCTCGTGCAGTACATTCATAATCAATTACTGTATCGTATCGCTTGTTTTTTTTGTTTGTTAAACAAAGAGAAACTCAAACATCGAATTGTCAATTATACCATAAATTTGATACATGTAAAACTTGAAGAAAAAAGAACAATGTAAAGCTTTTTTTACAGTAGTAAAATAGATATTTGTTCATTTGAAATATGGAAACTCACACTTTCCCACGTTTTGTACTGCGCAATAATACTGCGAACGGTTTTCTTATAGAAACGCATATTAAATGAGCTGAAATCAGACATCTAATATCTTTTGAACGCGATTTTATAATTTTTCATGGTTTTCTTCGGGTTTTAACGTTCACACTTTATGTTGAAGATTTATCCAGATTATCTTTATCCAAGGCCTTTAAATATTTGACCAAACATAAAATAAACAATGATTAGTTAGCCCTATAGTACATAAATTTGATTTTATATCAAAGCAAATTTTTTTTTAAGTGGACTGAAAATAATTTTGAATAACGAACAGTTTTCCTGATATTTAATTTCTTATATGTATAATAAAATGAACAATTTGTTTGACTGACAAATTCAAGGTTGGGCCCGAAAAAAACCTTCAGATTCGGCCGTTTCTCTCGCGGACATCCTCGGAGTGTCAGCTATGAAATGCATCGATCGCGACCGACGCTAAAGTGGTGGGGGTAGCGCTCGAGCGAGAAATTGGAGAAGCGGAGATTCTCGGGGCGGCCATTATCGGAGCTTGGACTGTATTTTTTATTTTTAAGTTGAGCTAATTCGTCTATTTTTGAATTCATATAATTCGAACTTACAGATTAATTATTGTCAACAATTTCCTCCAAGAATCTAGTAAAAAAATCAATATAATTTAGTCCATGATAGGGTTGTGTCCACTGAGAATTTTTTTACCTAAATCAAAGAAACCTAGTACTGTATACGTTCAGTCAAATATTTCTTTGGTCAAAGAAATTTTGTTTTGTTTCAAGAAATAATTCTTTTTCAAATTGAAAAATCATTTTAGTTGCAAAAAGTTATTTTCTTGATAACTCATTACTTTTGCTCGTCTGGTCAAAAACCTCGTTCTATTATTACGAAACATTATTGTCAGGTATATTTAACCGAAAATTAAAAAAATCTCGATCGTTTCTCTTGTCGACTCGACCATGAACATTCAAAAACGGATTTATAGACCTTCCTCAGTAGAAGTCACAATTTCACTCAAGTCAAACTTTAAAATATTTTTAAACATTTTCAAAATTTTCTAAAGTACTCTTCCTATTGTTCTAAAACCGTGATGTAATATATTTTTATTTGTATTTATTCAAGAAAGTCCCTAGGGCTAAATAGCTCTCTGAGGAACAGGATATCACAAGGTCATTAAAAATTTGTGCAGGCACTGATCGGCAGTATACTTGATTAATCTCTTTATTCATTCTATAAAATAAATAAATAAGCAGAGTGCATGTTAAGGTATTGTTACGTCATAGAAAACGCAAAATACTTCGTCTTTGACTGAGTTCCTCGTTTTAGTTGAGATTGAAGATCCCGCACAGGAAAAATGCCAATAAATAAGTCATAAATGAGATTCAACAATTTATTGTAAAAAATGACAATTAAAACTTATTGATTATTAAGAGCTTAACACAAGAAGTTGAAGAAAGACGTGTAGGATTTTCTCTAATCCTTGGCCAGCACCTTTAAAATAAAAGAAAGTCATATATTATGGCTAAAAGGAGTTAGATAAGTGAATTTAGAGTTACTAGAATTACGACTCACCGGTTTATTAATTCGATTGAAGAATCAAATGAAATCTAGGTGGTGAATCGTCTCTGAGATCTCCGTGTCGTGGTATGGAAGAAGGGTTTGTGCACTTTGATGTGAATTAGGTGTTCAAAATGAGGTAGATCCTTAATTGGTTTTTAAAGGGTTTCACTGACAAACAATGGTGGGTCCAATTCAGAATGGGATTGGTTTAAAGTATTTCAAACATGGGAAATCCCAGATTCGGGTTTTCCAGTGCAAATAGTAAAACACTGTCACAAGGGCCCACACATAAACACGCGAGAAATACCGGTTTGAGACAATAGGCACTAGGCAGTCGAATCGGAGAAAATTGTAGCAAAATAGAGAAGAACTGAACTGAACTATAACTTGTAACTGGCCCATGCTGGTCCTTTGGGTTTTTATAGGGCCTATGGCAACGTCCCTGTATATTTGGACGTCGCGTCGGTGCATACGCATACGTCACGAGTACATATAGATATACTATATGGCTCACAGCGTTTTCAGTATATCTATAGCTATGTCCTCCAGCGTCCACGTGCTTTTATGCTCTATAGTCTCTGGCTACACAATACTCCTTACAGGTTACAACGTTCTTAATATAGTCTATACAGTGCGCAATATTCGCTCTATATTTATGAAGTCTTTATTATTATTATAATCATGCAAATATATAAATATATAAATAAATAGACTAACATGTATATACGTCACGGGACATGACAGCATAAATGAAGAGTGAAAAACTGAGTGCATAAGAAATAAATATATACAAAAGTTAATGAAGCTAGAAGATTCGAAGATGAAATATTTGAGAACTCAAAATGACAGTTTACCAGTGAGTAATTTCAAAAGTTGGATTAGGAGTAATGTACAAATATTTGAAAAAAAATTCTTGAAATGATACAGGGAAGGTGCATTTCTAATATAGTATGGCACTTTATTCCATAACCGGGCACCTCTTACTATAAATGCTCTTTGAAGCTGACATGTTCTGTGAAAAGGAATCTTAAGGATTTTATGTCTTTATGAAGCTTAGACTGTGCTGGAAGGTCTCTGTCTACAAATTGGAAGAGGTTAAAGTAGTCCGACTATTGGAACGGTCACGTTTAAAGATTTTCAAAATTAGTTCTTTTCGGCAGAAAAATATGTAAGTCCTGTTTCGGGTAATGCCTTTATTATGAGCGCTTTACAGGCTGAAAATTGAATTATCGCTGTTTGAAAGTCGTGTCAAAAACACAGAATCGTATGGAGGTGCCTTTCGCGGGCTCCAAAAATGGTTAATTTTGTTTAAAAACACGTTTAATATTGTTCAAAAAACTGTTTCGGAGATAGAAAATATAATAAATAATTTGAATTACTGATAAATTTCACTTACCACCAGACTGTTTGAGATGAGTTTTAGCAAAAAATACCAAAAAAAAAGTTCTGTGAAATTCAATTGACTAGCATAAAAAATCAAGACTTACGTTATTATTTGATATACTGGAAGATTTTTTATTTAATTCAAAATTTCGAAAAATATTAGACATAGCTCTGACTAGCTTTTCCAGTAGCCGAACTGCTTTAAATAGATACACAGGAGATTTGTTCTGAAAAAGAGTATAAAGCAAATCACCCATAAAAAATTCTCTTCTCTTGGCAACATTAATGTCTGTATGAAGTTATATGTTCGTATTTAGGCAAATTATGGATAAAACGGACATAGGCGTTTAAAGAAGGCTCGAGCTTTAAATTTAAGTCTGCGGACAAACCATCGTATACCGAACAACCGTAGTCAAAGTGGGGCAGGATTAGACTTTTAACTAAAAGTATCCGAGTAGAGGTAGGTAAAGAGTCCTTATTTCTATATAGCTGCTGCAGAATACGGTATGTTTTCCTCGAGATGCTCTGTACCTGTTCCTTCCAGGACAAAGTACGGTTAAGGAAATATGCCAGATCTTTAACTTCTTCCGAGAACGGGATAGCGAGATTCTTGATACAAAGTTTTGGAAATGATGCAACATTTTCAAGTGACGGAGATGAAGTAGGTCTAACAGCAATGGCCTGCTTTTTGCCCGGGTTCAGAGTAAATTCATTCTTCCAGGTCCAGAGGATCACATGGTCAATATCCTCCTGGACTAGACCAAGTAATCTACTTAGAGGAAAAATTGGTCCCGATGAATAAATTTTGAAATCATCAGCATATTTGTGGTAGCTGCAATGTTAAAGTTCACTTCCAAGGTCAGATGTGAACAACTTGATAAAGAGGGGTACCAGAATGGAACCCTGTTATACCCCACACTTGACCTCAACCCAGTCAGAAAGCCCACCACTACTATTAATTATTCTGTGAGACCAATTATTAAAATAGGATTTGAACCACTTGATGACAGAGTTTGATACGTTAAAAGATTTTAACTTTTGTAGGAGTAACTTATGGTTAATCACATCAAACGCCTTCGAGAAATCAAATAGAACAACAATCGTGATCTCCCAGTTAACCATTGCTAATTTGATATCCGTCGTTAACGTCGACTAGGTAATCAGGCAGAGCGTCGATTTTAGAAAGATTCCGCACCATTCTTTGGGTTGGCTTTGCATTTAAATTAAAGGAAAACTTAAAGGTAATTTTAATCAAGTCGTGATTAGAGAGAAAAGGAACAGCATGTTGTTCGTAGGAGACAACCTTATCAATATCGTCCACAATCATTAAGTCAATACGAGTACTGGAACGATCAGTATGGTGAGTGGAATCATGATGTACAATCGAGAGTCCCGAAGAGTATACCAAGGATGTTAGATATTTAAAATGATTGGAAGTAAGATATAAGTTACTGTTAAAATCTCCAGTAAGTATAATGTTATTAAACTTTAGAAAATTGCAAAAATGATCGATTCTATCTCTGTGCCATAGGAGGCATTGGGTGGTTTATAGACCACTCCCACTAAAATACTATCAGAAGTTGATTTAACTTCAACAAAGAGAAATCAAGCCTATCATGCAGGAAAAGACAAGCCCCACCACCCCTTCTCTCGTATCTGTCTCTTCGAAAGAGCGAATAGTCGTCAATGGTAACGAGGCTAGAGCGTATATTTGGAGTTAACCAGGTCTCCGAAACAGCTATTATATGGTAGGAACATGTACTGAAGAAATGCTTGAATTCTAGAAAATATGCCAAGAGAAATTGGACGTTCACATGGCAAATGCTCAAGGTATCCATGGATATATTAGGAGAAACATTTCATAAAAAAAGAATTCGAAAAATAAAAAACTCACGTAGCACGCGTAAAAATTGACTGAGACAAAGAAGAATTATCAACACATCCCAAACTTAGTGATTACAATTCAAATTAGAAAATCGGTAATGAGTACAAATAAAAAAGATACAAAACGGATAATAAACAGTGTCGAAAACAGTGACAGTGAGTAAATCAATATCCGGATATCCAGAGAGCTATGAATATTAGGAAGAAATGCGAACATTTAAGGTATCCAAGGCACACACTTAATCCAACTATGGTACAATTATTCCCAAAAAGACCAAAATAAAGATTTAATGCTACTAGTTTAAATATGAGATCAAGTTTGCTATCTGAAGATACATAGGTACCGGGTATAAAAACCTGAAAAATATTGAAGATGTATTCACCGACTGGCATAAAATTGCCAAACAATAATAATATCATAGAGAAATTTAAGTTCCTTTTTATGCAAATAAGTCAGATTAATATATGATGCAGGGCGAAAATTATAGAAACACATATACCTAGGTAGGACTAGCACTTGTGTACAATTAATGTTAAGGTTAGTCGGAGAAGAATTAAAAGAATATTGGACTTAGCCCATGGTTGCTACTGAAGTCCCTCTACCAGAAATCCAAAGATATTTGACTTTCTTGTCTCTTCGAAGACCGAGAGCAATAGCATAGATTTTCCGGTTGAGTGGAGTTAATGCCCCACAACGATAAATAAAGCGTTTCTCATTTGCGGTCCATCCAATATCCGATGTAGAAAAATCTCTTTTGGCTTTACGTCTCTAGATCATTTTATCTCATAGATCTTGGTGACTAAATTTAACTACGATGATCGGAGGGGTAGTAGGTTGTGTGAGAGATGGTACTTTGATAATTCGGTAGAGGTTGACAACTTTATTCCTAGCAATTGGTACGTCAAGAGCCCTGGCAATCGAGTCAACGTTGGCCACAAGGTCCTCGTTGGGATTCATTGAAAGACCATGAATTTCAAGCGTAGTATGTAAAGCCGCTTGATCATTTATATTCTGCGCATGCTCAAACGCAGTCACTTTAGCCTTAAGGTCTTTCACTTCCTTTTAAACAGTCCAAATTTCCTCAATTTGTTCTTTAGAGCCGGCTTCAAGAGAATCAATGCAACTCAAATGAATCCATGAATCAATGAATCTCGCTAATGAGACTGCGCAATCGCTTCACTTTGGGCCTCCGGGACAACTTGACGTAAAAGTTCAACGAAGCCCGGAGGTAGAGCAGGTGCATTGACAGAAGTGAGAGTAAAGGGTGCGGAATTTTCATTATTAACGTCCCGCGAATCACTGATCTCATAATTGGCAGCAAGGTTGATATTTACTGCCGCAGAGGTAGCACTAGTAGTCGAAAATCTACCAAACTTGCAGATATAATCAACCTGCCCTTTTTTAAGTTGATCAAAAGTCTTTTCTGCGATACCAAAATTGGCACCGTCAAATGGATGAGATTACCACACTTTACATAGGCTACAACCTCAGGACCACCTATTGAAGTCACTCCGTTGCACTCCGGACACGCTCCCATGGTATCGTAATTGAAACGTAATAAGAATAACTGTTTTGAAGAAGCTTGCACCAATCAGAAACAATTGAACGAATTAACAAAAAGTTGAAAGTCGCAAACAAACCAGCCGCAAGCACTTTTACGACATACCAACTTTATATACAGAAGAATCTGAGATACTCAAGGAATCTCAGAAAACTGAAGCGGAGCGAATCGACATGTCCATAACCGACGGCTGCACAATGTACCAAGAAAGCCAAGAAAGGAAGTGAAATTCACGAAGATTTTCAACTAAATCAAAATGTTAAACCGAAATTCTTGTTCATCTTTTTCTGCTCTTTATTTAAATTTGCAGCCATAAGCCGTTTAAATTTAATATTCTTATTCATAGCCAAAAACAGTACACGAAAGAAAAAGCATACAGAAATTTTGAAAAATAAAAACAAAAAGAACAGGCATATGTTTTACTAATTATTCAAAGGCTCAATTTTGGCCTAGATACGGCAGATCTAGAGGAGAAACTGGAGAAGAAAGGAAAAGGGGGAACGGTTTTGGAAAATACCATACCATACCACGCTGGAAGCACCAGTGCCAGTTAGATCACTGAAGTTAAGCAGTGTTGGACGCGGTTAGTACTTGGATGGGTGACCATCTGATACTACTGCGTTGCTGTTGGCGGTCGTGGGTGTGGTGAGCCCACACTTGTAGTTATTTACTACAAGAAACTATCCACCTAAAAAACACTACCCGAATCGGGTAGTGTCACGCTTACCCCTGGAGGCTTGCCGAAAGGGAAATAGCTTAATGATATACATATACATATTTCTTAGTGTATGCACTATGCATACGATATAGTCTTACTAGCGGATGACGAAAGAGGGATGAATCTCACAATGATAGTGTTTGAGGAGTGTGATAATTAAAGACTTAACGTTAAATGTAAATAAGACGAAGGTGATGATTTTTAGGAAGAGAAGGACAACGGTAGAATATGAATGGAAAGATGTACAGCGAGAAAGTGAAACAGGCTCAGGAAATTAGTTACCCAGGCTTCTGGTTTGAGTCGAAAGGAGGGGTTGAACTACAGGTGAGGAGAAGGATAGAATGTGCCACTAAAGTAGAGGGGCAGGTGTGGGGTATAGGGAAGAGAAGGTCTAAAGATGACTAGAAGATGAGACTGTGAATGGAAGGAGCACAAGGTGGTGAAAAGTATGCAGGAGAGATTCTTGAGATAGGTAATGGGAGTGAGCTGTAGCCGACCAGAATATTTGTTGAGGGAGGAATTAAGTAGAGGTAAAATGCTTATCAGACAAATGAAGAGAGCATGGAACTTTAAGGAGAAACTAAAGAGGAGGGAGGGAAGCAGGATAGTACAAGCTTGTGTAGGCAAATAGTAAACAAAGAGACTAGGGTTAACACAGAAGGATCAAGGTTTGAGGAAGATAGACAACAGAGGAGGAGAGAATGCGATATAAGAGCAGATGTCAGAGTATGGCAAGAGTTAGAGAATGAACTGATAATTAAGGAGGGGGAGGAAAGATGAAAAAAATCGTGGAATTTGAGGTATAACATGTGGTATAAGGTAGTGAAGGTTGGAAGAAGGAATGTGAGAGTGTAAGTACTGGATGGATGAAGAGGAAAGAAGATATAGAGTCTATTATTACGAGATAGAATCTTGAGGGCATGTTTTAGAGAGATGTACGGGGGAGGAAACAGGCGGTCAGAGTGTGGATGACGGGATAAGGTGGATCTTGGATGGAAGTGGACAAGTGGCAAGCTGGATGATGAGACTGGCAGAAATGAGAGAAAGTAAGGGGCATGTAGTAGGGAAAGCCCAATCGCGCACTCCTATACAAGGACAGTAAAGTAAACAAAATTTAAAAATCATGTTAACGGAAATGGTAAGAGGAAACCTAAGTCCAGGAAGCTCTGTAGTCAGCAAATCTCGAGAGTAATTTTGTTAAGACAAAGCAATAGCATATAAGTTGATATAAGTAGAATATTATTATTTAGGTAGTAAGTATTATTAAGGTAGTATAAGTGGTTTTGCAACGTACTGTAAAGGGAGCGGAGGCCCTCAAACCCGTAAAAGGGAGAGAATAAATACATACATACATGCATCTAGATCTTACAATTCTAATTCGCTTGGAGAATTTTTTTATGAAAGTTTTCTAAATTTCGGAGAGAGCTGTTTTTCCAATTTTTCAATTTATTTTTTATAAACAACAAAGTTGGAATTTTTTTAACAGTCCTATTTTTTTAAACAGTCAATTATTGAGGTTACTCGATTTTTGGAAACCAGGGGGCTTATACGTATGCCAGGGGGCAAAATTTTACACTACGTAAAATTATCATTATATTTCATTATTATTAATAATATCTCGTGCTTAAGATGGTTACAGCCCAATAAGTCAAAGGCATTTTTTGTAAGAGTTGGATTTTTTTTTTTTTAATAGTTGGCATTCGTAGGTGTCAGTCGTTGTTTCGGCACTCCATATTCTGCTTGCGCATTCGTCATAATTTGCACTGGAGAACCCGACAATCACACTGGACAGGCTTATAGGTATCCAACATTCATCCTGGAGACCCCGTTTATAGGGTTCCAACATTCACCCTGGAGAGCCCTATAGGGATCCCACACTCATACTGGAGAGTCGATTTATAGGGATCCATCTTTCTTACAAACGCTAGTTCCAATACTAGCGACTGAGATCAACGATTCAAAATATTAATTTTATTTACATTCAACGGTTAGAAAAAGACAAAACTTCACACAGGCACACGGACATATACATATACAACAAAAGGTCAAAAATTAAAAATGTGTTTATCACAGTCATCTGCCATGTACGCGGGATGGCCACAGAAGGCGATTTTAGCTGCTATAATTGATTACGCCCAGAAAACTCCGGACGATGCTGGACGTGTTCAGCAATACTACCTTCTGAGTTAGATGTAGTGAATTTCGAACTCCCAGCTCTTCCAAGATTTGTACGCGCCTCTCATGCGCGCTCCCAATGGAGATCACGACCAGGTGGATGGTGACCTTGTTTACCCTCCACAGGGTCAATATCCCCTGCTTCAGTTCCGAATATATCTGGATCTTCTCAGTGTATCGGAGCCTGGTGTTATTATTAAGGGGAACGCTTATGTCTATTATTCTCACATGTTGAGCACTTTGTACTAACCAGAGGACATCTGGACGATTGTTTCTGGCTAGGTGGTCAGTCAGAATAGTACTGTCCCAGTAAAGGAGATGGTGTTCGTTCTCTAGTACTTTAACTTGGCTATATTTGTAGTAAGGCTCAAATCTCTCTAGTAAACCAGTGTTCGGGGCAATTTGTTGGTGAATGATCCCAGCAACATTAGTATATCTGCGCGTGTCTTCTTGCGAGACAAGCATCGTACGGCCATAAATTATGTGCTGTGACTGAAAACTTTTGAAACAACCCGCGTGAGACAACAGAGCAAGGTTCATCTCCAAAACACCACCAGGAAACCCTCATAGCAATTATTGTTAATGCTTTTATTTATTCCTTTAACCCTTGCAGGGGCAGTGGGGCGCCAGGGATAAACCACTCTCAAATCAGGGAGATCCCATTCAGCGTTATATGGACGTTGTGCTCTGATTTTTCGATATCGGTGACGCTTAAGTAACTAAAATAAGGAATCTGTCTTATGAGCCTGTTAGAATAACATCAACGCAATAGGCGGTCGTTATTCGTAACCTCGGAGTTACTCTATTTTTCTTGTAAGCTAGCGATAAGCTCGTCGTTGCTAGCGGCGCTTCTCGGATGATTTTTCCCTTAGCAGTTAAGAGCCATCCCTTACACGTTCGTTAATATCTTCATTTTGACGCTAATCGAATCTTACTTGATCCGTATGCCAATGTTATACACAAACGGTTTATTTTTGTGTATTCGAGTGTATTCAAGTCATTATTATTAATATA
>CAKNWT010128403.1:1679-16687 GCA_932066315.1 Andricus coriarius
CCACGAGCAGACATCCAATAGAGGAAGAGCGACGCTTCAGGACCCGGAGAAATATCAACATTCAGGTTTCTCTTAAGCCTAAAGATCTGGCTAAACTGGACGAAGAGCTTCGTAGAGATTTTTCCGAAGAACCTGACCTCTGCACTATTAATTGTAGTGTGTATCATGCAGCGAGAGCTTTGGCAGATGCAAACCGTAAAACAAAACCAACGGTTGATCATAAGACCAAAAGACGAATGCATCAACTCAGCACAAAGATAGGCTGGGCCAGACAGTACGCGTCCCGCATTCAGAGTGTGATTTACTACATAACATCTGGCAGGACTTTCACTGCCAAGGTTCGACAGTTCGCGCGCGAGCTGCGGATCTATCATCACACACTCAACAAGTCAAAAATATTGACCATCAGGCAGCATATTGTTGACAGAATACGAGTACTATCTAGCGCCAGGAGAAGTCTAGAGCGGAGAGAGAGGTGGGTCAGAGAAAATCAACAGTTTTTGTCCGACCCATCTCGACTCTTCCAAGACCCTCCAGTTACTGTCGACCACCCGCCCACACCAGAGGAGGTCGAGGCATTTTGGAGAGAAGTATACGAAGTCCAGCATCCACTGAAAGAACACTCGAAGAATATAAATAGCTTCAAGGAGCTGTGCAATGCCCTCATAACACCTGCGGAGGAATGCCCACCTATCACTGCCGGGGAGGTGAAAAATGTATTAAGAGGCATGAAGAACTATTCCGCTCCGGGACCAGATGGTATCAAGACCTTCTGGTGGAAGAAGTTTCCTTCAACCCACCAGCATCTGGCCCGCATTTTCACCTCATTTGTAAAGTCGGAAGAGCCTATTCCGGAGTGGTTGGTAGAAGGGCGCACAGTGCTCCTGCCAAAGACGGGCAACTTAGCTGGCCCTAAAACTTACAGGCCAATAACTTGTCTGAACACACTGTATAAGATCTTCACAGCTATCCTAAGTGATAGGATTGTTTGGACAATTGGACCTGTGTGGCGAGAGATGTACGAACAACGTGGCTCAAAGAAAGGCGTAGCAAGATGTCGGGAGAACCTGCTCATCGACAGATGTTGATAATTTGCTTTTTTTGTTGAAAATTTATTTTTGTTAGACAGAAAATTTAATGATTCCATTTTTGGTTAAAAATTTAACCATTTGGTTGTAAATTAACTTTTTCGTTGAGAATGAATATTTTTGTTTCAAAAGTAAACAACTTATTTCAAACTAACTATTTCCTTTAGAAATTCTTTTGTTATTGTGGAAAATTAATTTTTTATCTGATAAGTTTTATTCCACTTTTGGTTGAAAATGTATCGCATATAAGTTAAAAATTCAACTATTTGGTCGTAAATTAACTTTTTTTCTTGTTGAAAAATATTATTTTTGATTAAAAATTAAACTATTTTTTTTTGCAAATGTAAGTATTTTGTCGGAAAGTCTTTTTTTTAACTTAATTTTTATATCTGAAAATATAATTATTCCACTTTTGGTTGAAAATATAGCCCTTATAAGTTTGTGATTCAACTATTCGGTAGAAAATTCAAGTATTTTCTTGAAAATTCGTCCTCTTGGTTTTAACATTAAACTTGGTTATTGAAAATTCATTATCGTGTTTGAGGATTCTATTATTTTGTCAAAAAATTTCATTTTTTATTGGATGCAACTAGTTGATAATTCTTCTTTCTTGTTGAAAATTACAGAATGCAGAATTGTTTTAAAACAATTTGAGTAAATAATTTACTAAAATATACTAAAGGCTGGGGAATAGGGTGCCTTGAAAATAAATGCTTCTGCGATTCGAAATCGCTACAATGCGGTAAAGTAAAAACATTGAAGTTTTCCACAGATATGGATTTGAAACTAATGCAATTATTCAAAAAAAAAAACTAAGAGTCGTATCGGAAAACGAAAAAACACCTCTAGATTCGTCTCCAAAATATCTAGATGCGTAGTTTTTTTAAAAAGAATTTGGTCAACAATTAAATTATTTTTTATAGTTCTGCAATTGTTATAAAAGAAATAATTGTCGGATTGAAAAATTCCT
This sequence comes from Andricus coriarius, assembly GCA_932066315.1. Lineage (NCBI taxonomy): Eukaryota > Metazoa > Arthropoda > Insecta > Hymenoptera > Cynipidae > Andricus > Andricus coriarius. The sequence continues at coordinate 3,738 of CAKNWT010128403.1, forward strand.
TTCGAAAGTATCTCGATTCGTTTTTTTGTTGTTTTGTTTTTTCTAATCATTTGCTAAACAGCTTAGGGTACTAAGTGTACATTATATACTTAGTGTACTTAGTGTACATTTGCTGTGTGCCTGCAGGTATGAATTTGAAACTAATGTGACTAGTTTAAAAAAAAACTAAGTGTCGAGTCGGAAAACTAAAAACACCTCTAGATTCGTCTCCAAAATATCTAGATGCGGTTTTTTTGTAATTAAACAAAGTAATTTTCGGATTGAAAAATGGACAAAACTATTGCATTCCTTTCGAAAGTATCTCGATGTGGCTTTTTATCTAGCCATTGGTTCAACAATTAGGACATTTGTTGCTTAGCGTACATATGCTGTGTGCCTGTAGATATGGATTTGAAACATTCATGCTTTTTTATTTCGGAATAGACCATTTTTAATTCGGAATTGACATAAGGGGTCGTGCAAGTATTACGTATGCAAACTTTTCCCTATTCTTGAACCCCCCCCCCCCCCCTTGTAAGCATAGTTTTGCGTTGTTAATATACAACAATAAGCATCTATTTAGACCGTCCTCCCTCACAAAATGCATACGCAATACTTGGATAGGCCCTAAGCTTCTTACTTACAAATTTTATGAAATATTTTGACATTTTTGAGTAAAAAAATATATTTGATCACTTTAAATATTACTTAATACTACATGATATGATTCAAAATTATAGTTTGGAATGCGTAATTCTGAAACATTCGAATCTTTGAGGCCTTAAAACTAAAATTTTTTTACTTTAAAAGTTTGAATTCGAAAATGTTTGGTTTGAAATTTCTTAATATTTGGAGGTTTGGAATGCGAATTTCGCTACTAAATATTTCAAAATTTTTCATTAGAGCCTTGAAAGACATCTTTAAATTTAATAAATTCAGATGTAAATATAAGCAATTCCGAATTAAGAAGATTAAAATCAAGCAATTTCAAACATTGGTATCATATTATAGCACTTTTGTTTTAAATTATCTTTTGTTCAAGCTTAATTATTTCATAAGTAATATTTAAAAATTGTCCGAATTTTTTAAAGATTTAGAAAAAATAAATAATTTCAATTTGAAATATATTTTCTCAGAAAACTTCTAAAATAAATAATAGTTCTAAAGGAAATGTTCAAAATCAAACGATTTGAAATAAAAAAATTAAATATTGTATTGTGTAAAATCAAAATAGATAAAGATGAAAATAACTGAAATTGATACCTGATTGAAGAAATTTGTCAATCCTGAATGTTTACAATTTTCGAGCACTGAGTTTTTTATTTTGGACTATGAATGTTAAATAATTCTCTCTCATAAACTTTGAGTTTGCAATTCAAATTTCATTGGTTCAATTTTGAAAAGTATTATCAAATTTTGGAAAATTATCAATTTACAAACGATTAACCCGCCGTAATGGGGGTTGGGTCTGTGAGACCCGGTACGTTTTATTTTGCTTGAAGTTCGGTTACTATGCGTGCGACATTGCCGTTCTTCTCAGTAGCTGGAACTGCATATTAGTTTTTTATTTTGGTGTAGCCTGGATTGAATTTAGAAATCTTGAAAATAAACCATTTAAAAATTACCCATCACATGAAACATTTTTATTTGTAAAATTAATATAAAACATTGTTATTTATGTATGCGTTCGGGGTAGACATTTCGACTCCATTACAGACACATGTCTGCTCAGATAGCATACATAAATAACAATGTTTTCTATGAATTTTTCAAATTCGAAATTCCCATATGATGGGTAATTTTTAACCCGGCGTCATGGGGGTTGAGTCTGTGAGACCCGGCACATCTTCTTTGCCTGAAGTTCGGTTACTATGCGTGCGACGTTGCCGTTCTTCTCAGTAGCTGGAGCTGCATATTACCTTTTTTATTAATAAGGTACTGAAATAATTCATATCTAATAATCAGGTCTATATGACCCACCCCTACGCCCGTGTAACACTTTTCCACCCCCACGACGCCGGGTTAAATATACTTGAAATGTTAAACATTTTACAGCTATTATACGACAAAAGATATCTCTGTATTTTCCTTTATCAGATGCACCAATTTTCTTATCATACTTATTACATTGGTAAAAGCCACTAGATTTCTTGCACAAAGAGTTTGCTTATGCTCACCGACAACTGTATTTCTTCATATGTGAAAAAGTGTGGAGTCGGAGAATCGAGAGAAAGCCAGAAGACAGAAATTTTAAAAATGGAAGCCACCCTAAAAACTTTTCTAATAAAAAATTTCAATTTTAAACGCCTTCAATTATTAATAGTTTATTTAATATTGAGAAATGCATTTTAAAATTATTTAAACTGAAAACCTACGCTCACAAATAAAGACCTAAAATGAAAATTTTTTCAAAGTATAAGCTTTTAAAATACCTGGTCACTCTTCGCATTGAAATTGAAAAATGTCTGTAAAGCAATTTTAAAAGACTTCTTCATATATTTTATTATAATTATTTTTTCTCAAATTACTTGACCAAATTTTATTTCACAAATTTCATACTTTTGAATATGACAACTTTTTCGCATCGCAGAGGTTTTTGTTGGGGCTTTATTTTTGCTTTATGAAATTCGTTTTTCCATAATAAAGGAGGATGCCCAAATCCTTATGGGTTGTGGCCCCCTGGCATCGCAGGATAAAACTTATACTGATGAAAAGTACTCACCAAGCCATGAAAAAAGTCTATGGGACCGAAGCTGCCCGGCCTGTCCTTTAGACGATATAGGCTGATGAAATTTCGCACCTATATAGACTCAAAACCGAAACTTCAAACGAGAATATAGATTTGTTCCGGTAATTTAGGTTCAAAACTGTTTTCTATAAATTCAAATGTTCACGTATTATCGTACTCGTCCGATTCTTCAAGTACCGCAAAGATATTATTCAAGAATTTGGCAGGTTCGTTCATTTCGGACTGAAACCTACCCCATTCTAAGAATTAAAGGACTGTCATTGTATGTACACAGCGCCCAACAGGCCTTTTACCGTTTTTGCACTGGCAAAAGTGCCCTGCTATTTCCTCTGGGCCACTTTTATCTTGATCAACCAGAATATAAATGCAATATTTTGTGCTATTATAGTGGGGAGATTTTATTCGCGCACGCATTAACATCGGGGCACTATTATAAATACCATGGGAGTTTAGAGAAAGGGATCCAACATGTCTGCAGACTTGAGCTTCATAACCTCCATCAGGACTCACATGTTCATAATAATAGGATCTTGCTTGCTTCAATTAATACGATCCAAGAGCCAAAGTTTGCAAGTCGTCCAGCGATAGTTTTGGGAAGTCTTCCAACCACACTGCGTACAGTCCCACGTTAAAATATATGAACTTAGTAAAGTCACGAAGTGGCGCCATCAAGGGGAGATAGAACAAACTACAGGCCTATTCCGGCGACCCCTCCACCCCACTTCTACCTACCGTACCAATTATAATATATTTTTTAATTCAAAGTTACAGGAAGAATAATTTACGTAAACAAACCATTTTATGCAATATGAAAAAAACATAAAGTAGCGCATGATAAAAAAATCCAATGAGTTTGTTTTTCATATTATATTAAATGGTTTGTTTGTGCAAATTATTCATCCTATAACTCTAAGTCAAAAAATATATAAACAGACACATTAAGCTCAACACTTAAGTATGACTCCGAATAGATCAGTTTTTTTCAATTCATTAATAAAAATAATTTAAATTTAGTTTGAATAGAAAATGTAATAATTTGGAGACGTGATTCTCAATCGAAGAATGTAAAATTTTATTAATGTTACGCAGGTAAAATACCAACATGTCCGCCATGTTCGTATCTTCCGATGTGCTTCCGTTCTTCCCCTTCTAACCTACAGTCATCAACACAGACGCCACCTATGGGAGATAGAAATCACTAAAACTCGTTCAGATTTCGCCCTAAAGACTGTACCTAGTGTGCTTCCAACGAATTCTGATCCATAGTCTGAAAGTTTGCAGACTGCCTATTTACTCGTTGGCTTTCGACTGCTAAAGCTAGTCGATTGGGCTCTGAGATTTTAGCAAGCATCAATTGACCGATTTTTTGGCCATCGACGATATCTGACTCAATGCCCTCATGGAAGGCGTTAAGAATCGCTGCCGCAATTCGATAGTCACCGATCAAATGTGGAACAGACTTATTTTGCCACACCTTGTCCAAATATCGGAAAGATTATTTAAATCGTCCATTGACGGCTTCAACAACAAATCGGCATTTTGTGACAAGGCGAGACAGGTTTGCCTCATAATCACTCAAAGGAAGACCAACTTCAGCTAAATGAGGCATTCTTTCGTTGTATCCATATTCTAATAAAGTGGCAACACAATCTCTGAATCCTCGATCTACGAGGAAAACATCGCCTTCCATAGAAAAAAAACGGAGGCCAGATTTATTTGCAAAGAGCTCAAGCATCATTGTTGCATAATATGTGTTGGCTGGAAAGGGGCCAAACACATCTAAAATATATCCATCGGCTGCGACAGCGATAAAAAGTTTTATCAGAGGGCGATATTTGTGCATGCTAAATGATCTTCGCTGAAATCTATTACTAGAACTCTTCTGAATGTAAACATAAGTTCCATCCCCAATGGTAATAAACTTATCATTATGTCCATTCAGAAATAGTTGACGGCCAATTGTTGTATTATGACTCTTCAGTTCTTCTCGAGCTACTCGGGAAAAACCTAGGTAGAGAGGAACAAAATCTTTCTGCATAGAGTTCCTCGCTTTACTCGTCAATCACTCTGTTGATGAACGAGGTATATTAAAGAGTGAGGACAACCTCTCATCAGTTTCACCCGTATGAAGTTTTGCTAAATAAAGTGCTAGTACTGTACTTGGATTTTTTCGCGCCGCTCCGTTGAGAGATGGTAGGGAAGACATAACATTTTTAAATTGGTCTTTGTTAAGACCAGTCCATTGCTCTAACTCCGAGTCACACATATCAGCAAAACACTCAAAATTGAAAAAAGACTATTTGTCTCGATATGACTTTTATTGTAGGTGCAATTCGTTGCTGCTTGTGATAAAAGCTTCCACTGTTAATTGAAAGATGTTTATCACATTAACGCGACCCTTCCGGTAAATAAAGCGGTTAACCAAAAACGCAGTTTTTGTGAGACGCTGACGCTCTTTTCAGAGTCAGATTAATGGTACCTTCTGTTAAAGATGATTTGCTTGTTGAGGCCTTTAAATCTCGGAAAGCCAGTCGGCAAGAATCGCAAATGGAATCTGATTCTTAAAGAACTTTGCTATTTGGATCGAAAGACATATTACGTTTTGAAAATTGCTTGGGACGATTTTGATTGATAAATTCTAGTAAATCTGAATTTACTGAACCTGACAGTAAATATCTTCTCCTTTTCTTCAAAGATATCCCACAACCAGCGTAGGAATCTCCTTGGGTTCCACCGGTAGCCAGCTGATCACCAATAGAAGCCCCAGTGGTGTACTCCGATTGGGGAGGAGACTGTAACTGACTTTCTTCTGGCGAACCTCTACCTAATCTACCAACGCGAGCTTTATTTAAAAGCGTATCGCTCGAGCCCCCGTTTTATTTTATCCGCCATGACGGCATTAATTCTGAAAAAGGAGACTTAGCTGAGCATAGCTCGTTGCCCGCCGTCACCACGAGGATGTGGCTCCTTCGGCGGATGAACATTTTTTATATGATACACCTCCTGTTGGTTCTTTTGAGAGTTAAAACACTGATAAGAGTAATTTTGTTATCTAATAAGGCATGCTATTGCGTACAGAGACTGCAGTACATACTTTCGCTCATACCTTGGAAATGACGGCCCGCACGACTTTGGTCTTATAGGCTTTTTTTCTCGTCTTGATCAGTTGAATTGATTGGTATAAGTTTTATTTTGCGAGCTCCGGGTGCCATTTTGGTCATCCTCCTTGAAGTGAAACTTTTAATGTCCAATTTCAATGTATTAAAAGCTGAATAAATTATAAATCTAGGCCTTTGAAATTAGAATAAATGGACAATCGTCCAACATCTGGAATGACAATGAAGTTGCAAATAAAAAATAGGTTCATAATAACCTAGTAATATAAGAAAACTATGATTTCTCTTAATAATATTTTTATTTGAATTAATTTTATGCGTCTTCGATGTTGAAAAGCTGTAAATTTTAGAGTAATAATCTAGATCGAAAATTTGTAAACTGGAACCCAAAGTGACAAGAGATTAATTTTATTGTTGGAAACCCCCGCAATTATATTAGTGTAGTAGCACTATTTATAATGTTTAGTTTCAATGGCAATTTATAATGTTTAGTTTCAATTTTGCACCATTCTTCACAGATTATCTACAGCGGGATGGGAGGGACATGTATTCTTTAGTAGGACTCCCCGCCAGTAGCCGCGTCTCTAGAACAATCAAATCAGTCGCATTCGAAAGCTCTAGTACCGATCCAAAGTTAGTGACGGCCAATCTGCCGTTGGTGCGAGCGGAAAAGCATATTTTTTTCAGCGCTGCCTAACTTGCACATTAAGTAAATGTTTCGTTATTTTTCACTGGTATTTCTATTTGACATTCACATTACAATATTCTAGATCAAACAATGACTTTTCCCCCTTATTTCATACCAGTTCCTCTATCTTTGCCGTAGGCACTAAGATTGCAATACCTACCGTTTTTTATACAAAAGTTTTATTTTATTTTTATACAAACGTTTTTTATAGGTTTATATCAATTGTATATTCCTACCAACTTTTAGCTTAGTATTTCGGTTCTGATTAGAGTTAGGTGTTTAAAAGAACTTGATTACAACGTTTGTAACTGAAGCTGTTGTCTATGGAGAACTAATATCGAATTTTCAAAAAAATAATTCCTAATTAAAACGTTCTGTGTTTTTTTTTTTAATTAATATTTTTATCGAAAATCACCTTTCAATGTTGTTTTTGAGTTCACTTACCCTATTTCTTCAAAAAAAATGCAATTGGAACCAAGGGAAATTTTGGAAGTTACAAAAAATCATTGACGGCCAAATTGCCGTCGGTGCGAGCGGAAGTGTGACGCTGGAGGGCGCGAGCGGATGAAGGTTAAGGAGGAGTGAAATACGAAACATGAAAATTTTTTAATTTTACAATTATTAATTTATTAATATTATATTTGAAATCGACGCTTTTGGCGATTTCAACGATATGACACTTATGGTAATAAGTCAAAAATTAGATTCTTTCAAATTTAATTTACATTCTCTTAAACTCTTATGAACTGATTCTGAAGTCGTTCAAATTTACACCGAACTCAAGCAAACTTTATCGAATTTTAATGCATTATTTTTATAAAAAAAAAATTTCACTTGTAGCCACTTTTTGGGTTAGAAATAAGTCACTTATTGATTTTTTTCAAATTAATTAGGATGTGTGTAAAATATTTTAATAATCACGTTTTTTCAACTAATTTGTCACATAAATATATCGAATTATTTTATTTTTATGTCGAACTGTAATTTAAAAAATTCAAAAGTAAAAAAAATGTGAGATTTATGCCCAGATGAAAAACTTATATATAGTTTATCTAGATATTAGATATTAATTTATCTAGATATTACCTAGATATTTCTGAGACGAATATAGAGGTGTTTTTAGTTCTTCGTTATTTTCAAGAGGAATGCAATGGTATTGTCCATTTTTCAATCCGACAATTTCTTTGTTCATAAAAATTGCATGATTTTTAAAAATGCGATTGTTTGAAAAATTACTTACACAAAAAAACGAAAAAACAACATCTAGATATTTCGGAGACGAATCTGCAAGTGTCTTCATTACATTCTCATTAGAGAAGGTATTAGATTTGTGTAAAATTTGCCCCGAAAAAAAAGGTTTTTACGAATGTGTTCGTCTGTATTGATATAATTCATATTTTTAACGACCATCGTGCTCAATCATCAAGCGTGGTTTGGAATTTAAGCTTCCCGTTTTTCCGAGAATATGTCGGCCAACTTATCCTCGGAAATTGGAACGTTTAAATCTCGAGCTCAAGTTTGCAGCGAATTTATTTCGACTTTCTTTTTTTTTAATTAAAGATGATTTTGACTTCTCGATTGCTCGTCAGGAACAATAGTTGAATAGTGTCTCCTTTAAAGTTTTTGGAATTGGAATTCTACAATGAATTTGTTATTAGAAATAAGGTTTTCAAATGTTTATATTCAGCGTAGGTTTCAACTGTCTCAAAATGATAAAATTCTTGCGAACAGGAGAAGAGCATATTTTCGCCGAATTCCAACGGTTGGGAGGAGCGGTCGACCAATGACAGAGCTCGATCGTCCTCCCCACCACTGGAAAGCACCAGTTTTCTTTTTCTTCCTACATGAGAATCATAAAATCGCGGTTTGAATTTTAGCGTCCAGCCACATTTTTCAGGAGTCGTCCAGGATCCAGAATCTTCCAGCTTCGATGGTGTCGGAGGTTTTCCATCAGCAGAGTAAGGTTAGTGATGAAGTGTCCGTCGAGTTTTCATCATTTTATTTTTGACTTGGTCAAAAAATCTCGCGGACGAGTCGAATCTCGTTTCTCGGTAATGCGTGACGAGATCGCGATTTCTTCCTTGTTCGTTCGCTTGGGATCGGCGGTTGACAGTTGCCGGACTGTCGACTGAACGACCTGAGAAAGGGCTCAATTCGGGAGTTATTACCCTGAGGTTTTGACTTTCGAACGAGTCTTTCGCGTTTTTCTTCGTTCGGGTACGGGTCGCGGAAAATCTCCCCTCGGCGACGGAACTCTTTCGCAGGCTGGAGAGGAGTTTAGAAACGGACAGGGAACTTTTGCTTATCCCCGTAGAAAGCTCACCTGTGAAGTTCTCCCACTCGCCGCGCAACATCACGGTCAGGCGTGCTTTGTTTTAATAAACAACCGTTTCCTTCAACTTCTACCTTTTTGATCCACAGAGAGGATGTCAATTTCTTCCACTCCCCATTGATAACATAAAATACTATCAGTATGTATGCATCTTCACGACTTTTTTTGATAAAAAGAAAATTAAGAGTCATAGCATTATCAAAAACGAAAATGAACATTTTAAGCGAAACGCCGAACGATATGAAAAATAGTCAAGAGAACGAAAACATTGCTTTTTGGAAGCCCTACGAGATTAGCATAACAACTTTTCGATTTTTCGTGAAAAATTGAAGTCAAATTTTGATAGCATACAAAATAATGAAAAATCAAAAATTCCATTTTGCCGTCAAACTATGCAAGATACGAAAAAAATGAATTCACAAAAATTATGCACACAAAAACGATCTGCAAATTTGTTGTTTATCACTTTTTTAACAGGACACGCAGTTTTTGTTTTAATCGTAAAAAACAACATTAAAAATGAAGGAAATGAAATTTTTGGACACACGTCACAAGTTACGAAACAAATAATGAAACAAAAGTTGTTCACCCAAAGAAAAGCTACAAATTTGTTTGCAATCATTTTTTAATAGATTGCGCAGTTTTTGTTTTATTCGTAAAAAACAAGTTTAACAATACAAAAATTAAACTCTTGGACAAACGACACAAGCTACAAAAAAAACTGAACAAAATTTGTTCACCAAAAAAAGAGCTACAAATTTGTTATCAATGGTTTTTTGATGAAACGCAAGTTGAGAAATACGTACTATATCTAGGTAGCCTATTCACTAGCGACGGAAAAATATATGGGGAATTAGATAGGCGCATAAATGAACGTAAGAAGGATATCGGTAGAGCAGTGTCCATTCTCAGAAATAAAAACACCAAAAAAAGCTAAAATGACCATACATAATTCTATATATGCACCGACTGTACTATACGGTAGCGAGACATGTACATGTCAAGAAAAGGACAAGAGTAAAATTAACGCGATTGGCATGAAACCTCTGCGCACAATATGCGGGAAAACACTGATGGACAAAGTACGAAACGAGATAACCCTCAAAGAGTGCGGTACAGGTGAGACTCTAAAGTCGGATCCAAAATTTCTGACACCTGGCTTTGAAGCTTTATTACTCTGCGTAAAAAAATCACAGAATGTTGAGTCAAAGACAGAAATATTCTTCAACATGATACGCGTAAAGCTTGATTTTCGTCAAAAACATTTTGAGTTTCCTGTGACACCAAATGTGTGAAAAAAAGGAGAAATGACCCTCAGCTTTCACTACGTCGACTTTAAAGTCCTCCACACGTTCAAAAATTGTCACCAGAAATTTGAAAAAATTCATGAGTATTCAGTAGCATGTACTTAATAAGCGGCACTTTGTTTTCCTTCAATTTAGTGATTATTTTAATTAGTAGAGCTAAAAATGTAAGAAATAATTATCTCGGCTCTGGATAGAGATTTCAAGATGAACTCTTAGCTTAAAAGAATCTTCTCGATGCAGCGGTTTCATCTCAAAAGTTGAATGGTTAATACAAATTATTAATTTATGAATTAAAAGCGTCGAAATAATTACGATCTTAATGGGTTTCAATACTGGAAAACTCGTATGATGTTGACGAATATTTATTTCTTTGACTTAATATTCTGCGATTTTTTCTCGCAGAGTAATAAAGCTGCAAAGCCAGGTGTAAGGTCTTTTGAATCCGACTTTAGTTGACAAATGGCAGAATTCCCAGAGGTAGACAGCCGAAAGAATTGTTAGAATCTGTGAATGAATCATTAATCCGAAGAGACATAAGAAGCCACAGAAACACGAGAGCTTGCATGAGAAAATGCATGGACGTGAAGGAAGCTAGATTAGTATGCCAGGACAGAAAAGTGTGGCGACAAATAGTCTGTAAACAGAGTGACAATAGAGTGACGCCTGAAAAAAGACCTTGGATATCAATAGGCCCAAGTGGGGAAACCGCATAACATTTTTGTGAGGCTCGTCACTTGGGGTGATCGATAGAGAAATTGATCAGCAGCTTGGGTCGGATTAGTGTTGGGGAAAGAACGTGTCATTTAAATAAATAACACGAGAATTCAAGATGAATCTCACATATCTTTACCTTACACCTATACCTACTACCCTATCCTTAAAAAAAATTGCAAAATAAAAAAATTAAATTTATGGAAAAACGACACAAAAAACAAAAAAAATATATACTAAAAATAAAAAAATTCTCTTTTTGGAAATGGGACACAAGCTTCAATAACATTTTATGTAACGAAATTTGTCGCCTAAATTATATCTACAAATTTGCTCAGAAGCACTTTACGCTAGAAAGCGTATTTTTAGTTTAAGTCGTAAAAAATAATATTGAAGATCAACAAATTAAATTGATGGAAAAACGACATAAGTTGCTATACAATGTTTAAAAACAATATTGTTTTTGTTTTTTTATAGGATGCTCACTTTTTTTCATTTCCAAAAAAAATACAATGCATATACGTATGTTCCAATACCAATGCATATTATGAATTGTAGTAACATAAATTGATGGAAATGATACATTTTTCAGGGTAGCTGAGAATAAAATTTAATGCAAAATAAGAAACAAATATTAAAGTAATCATGATAAATACAATTTGTACTTTATTTTGCAATATATATAATAAAGCCCGCTGCGAGGGCACATTATCATCGCGCGCTACGCGCGCGCCTCGCGAGTTTCAGCGCGCCTATGACGCGCGACTGTCGGTTCTCGCGCTTCGGGCTCGGTCTCTGTACTTCCCCCATGTTTATGCACAGACCTTTTAAGGTTAAAGGTTAAAACATCTACAACTGTAATTTGGCTATTGTGAATTCTCTTTTGTAAAAGCTCCTTTGGCTTAAACGAATACATTCTTATCACGCGTATCGTACTTCGCACTCGATTTTGTCCACAATCTGAACTTCTCTGTATTATTTTTTTTGCAGATTTGTTTTTTTGCAGATTTGTTTTTTTGTTCATCACTGGGGTTAATAATAAAAATCCACAATTATTTTGCGACGTTTCGTCAGCTTGGTTTGCTGACCTCTGCAGGCTAAAAATTTATTAAACACAACCAAGATATAAAACAATAGAAGAACAATTTTTGAAATTCATTAAAAAAATTTTTTTTTACACAAATTACCTTATAATTTCAAATTAAAAAATCACGTTTACCATTAAAAAAATATAAAGTTGAAAAAGAATTCAACTAGTCTGTGGTTAAAATTGACGTTTACAGGTCGTCTGTGAGGTGATGGCCGTGACTGGCTATCATTAGACAACAGAGGGGTATTTATATTAGGAAGATTATACTTTCAGGTATTAATTTCTTATCACGTACAAAAATAAATTACATAAGACGGAATCATGTTTTTAAATTGAGAATTACTGGATTGTACATGCGATTCAAATGATAAATATCCTCTTCCTTATTGATACCATTTTTATTACTCTTAATATATATAGAATTTCGGAATTTAAACGTTTTTTCCAGTTGGACTCAAAATCAAGTATTTTGGTATTTGCCCAATCAAATTCATGGTTGTGTTTGCTACGATGTACATTAATAACAAATTGCTTTTTACATTCTCATCACAGAAGGTATTAGATTTGTGTCAAATTTGACCCCCCAGTTTTTGTCAAATGTCCACGTTTTGAGACCCCCTGAACCCAAAAAACAGGTTTTTACGAATGTGTCTGTATGTCTGTATGTGGGTATGTAGATTTTTAGTTTGTTAGCACGATAATTTTCGAAAGAATTGTCAGATTAGATTGGGCTTTGGTATACTCTTTAAGTGTGCTAAAATAAAGATCAAGTTCGTTAGCCAGCCATTTTGGATACAAATTCAAAATGTGAGCACATTTTGAAAATTTTTGAGAACACTTTTTTTCAATATTTAAAAATTCTATGGACGGATATTAATAGTACTCAAAAAGGCGAACAAAATATTTTCATGACTTTTTTTGATAGAAAAAAAATTACCGAAGTTATAGCATTTACAAAATTCCAAAAAACAAATGAAA
>CAKNWT010128438.1:1999-14960 GCA_932066315.1 Andricus coriarius
AGTTGGACATTTTTCAGTGCTTCTTTTTTAATTTGGTTTGTTTGTTTAAAGGCCTTGAATTATAATTTGTTCAGTTTAGATCGATGTATTCCTTGAAATAATTTATGACTGGTCCACATTAGATTCGTTGATATTTAAATTCTTTTTAATTACATCAAAATTTTAATTTGATTAAGCTTTGAATGCTTGGATTAGAACATTTAAATATCCGGGATAAATTGTTGGAGCCCAGGAAAAAATTCGAGACACGGCAAAGAATTTTTTTCTGAGTCTTCAGTGGCCAACCTCTTAAGAACTAAGCCGCGTGGACAAACTTCCTACCAATTTTTTTCAGGTATGTAATAAAAGTTGCTATTAAATGTCTAGCAAAGTCACAAGCTAGCGCACGCTATGGAGGCATTGAAGCTGCGAGCATGGATACGCCTTAATGCCTTTATAAATTTTACCGAGCGACAAGACATGTCAGCGTTGTTAAAACCGCACCAAAAACTCTCGTCCGGATAAGCGACATTTTATCATTGACTATTTTCTTCAAACGATAACAAGGTTCAGTTCTGGTTTCGTTAATTCTAATCATTCCTGTTCAAGAATATTCTTTCTAAACTCTACTGTTAAGAAACAAGCTATCAAAACCGTATCGTTACGTTTTATTTAAGAAAAAAAACGCGAAAATAACAGTAATGGCAGAACCACTATGTACGTCATCTCGTCCAGCTGCTCGCGTACGCCAGCATAGCCTTTGTAAAATGAGATACATTATCACGTAATGAGCGCTAGCACATCCATTAAACGGACGCGTGTATCGGTGTAAACGCATCTCTTACGTGTCGCGCCTTTCCTCCGCGTTGGTCTCGCAATGGCAGAAAGCACGAGGTGGAGAGCATTCGCGGAAGTGCCTCGAGGAGGGTTGACACGGCAAATATTGCCGTCGTAAATTTCACCAGTGTGCTTCTCTCACCTGAGCGTTACGTTGGCTGCCGCCGGTGCCAAGTGCCAACCTTTTGCACGCCTTGCTGCGTCGCATTGCTTTCCGTATGCTGTTTTATGATTGCGGATACGTTAGATTTGCCTCCAACGCTTCAAAATTACATGACGCTTTAGAACCACTTTTTCCATCACTAATCACTCTTTGCCATCCCTCTGATTCCTTGTACCCGTATGCTACGAATCAACTATTTTGCCTAGTTAGGACAGGAGCCAACGTTCCAAATATATTTAGAAGGAGCAGTCCACGACTCGTCCTCACACCTTGTTCAGGACGAGATCATATCCACGTTCTGGCCCTTTTGGCCCCCCCGTTGTGACGACAGGCTGTTCACCACTACCAGCGCACTATTAGCGCTCTAATTTTTTCTTTACGCGAGAAACTACGAAAGCTCGCGAACAATTTCTATGTCACACTTTTCAGGATGCCGATTCGGCTGGCAGTCCAATCTTGTTGTTGAATTCAACTCCTAAAAGATAAGCTGATGTGTTTCAAAAATGTTTCCCTTACTCTACTGAGAAGTAAGGGAACGGACATATTTCCGAGTAAGAAAAAGACTACAGGGGCAACATTGCGCTGGAGCTGGGGGCTGCCTGCCGTCACCACGGAGGGTTCACAAGGGTCAGACTAAACGTACGATCTGGTCCCGAAATAGGTATGAGGACCAGTCGTGGATCGCCCATTTAGTAGACGCGGCTCATACCTAACATATTCGTGATAAATCTAGGTTGCCTTGTTAATGAAACTAGGTTTTGTTTACTATGCGGGTATAGTTGAATCAGCTGTGTTCCCACGATTCTGTTAACAAGGAATTCTTGTTTCTTCAACTCGATTTGTTTTAACCAGAGTTCAATGTTGGTTGCAAATTACACCACGTTTCAGCTATTTATAATACGTTTTTTCTTCTTAGAAAAATACCATGCAGTCGTCTCCTCTCAGATTTTTTAAACTGAATTTTGCGGAATCTACTGGGATGTGGTTAACCCTCTGTGATCAAATGATAAATCAAATTTAAAGAAGTGAGAAACTATTGTTTCCTCGCGAACGTGGTGCAATGTCAGAAACGTACTCAGCTGGTATTTTGTGTCGTGTCACGTTTTCCTGTGGTCACCATAAAGCGTGCGTGGTACGAATCAGATGGCAGATCGAAGTCAGAGGTTCTTGTTGATCTATTTTTGCAATTTGATCGGTACTCAGTTGGTACTACCGTTCCCTGAGACCGTCACAAAAACACCCATCGTCAGTACTTCTGCCCTCGATCAAGCCACTTCTTCTGGTCACTCGTCTTCTTTCCCCGTTCTCCACTCTTCCTTTCTCCTTTCTCACCGACTTCTCTCTCTTTGAGAAGAAGAAGATGCTGATCCTTCGGTGGTTGTGCACCCGCTTGCTGGTTTGCGGTGGAAACAAGAAATGCTGGGCTTGTTCCTGGTAATCGGACGCATATCGTTGGAAAACGCTCCAGGGCCCGCAGCTCCCAAGAAACCGCGACGTTGGAAGTAGGGCTTGCTCATTTGATCGAATGCACGAATAAACAATTGAATAATGGTCATTCCTCAGTCGTGATCCAATAAGCGAGTAACGAGCTTTCACTCCCCTATTCTCTCAAAAGAGAGCCACCCTGTTAACGCGGTATTAAAAGGAATCCAAAGCAGCACTTAAGTACTGAATGGATCATTGTTTTGCATTTTTAAACCTATTTTTAGTTCAACGAGAATATACTTACCATAAACTTCATGCGAGGCGCTTGATGGCACTTGAAATTGAGTGTTATTAGCCGCAGAGCCGAACCTAAGCCGACTAGGATGATCTCACTGGACGAGTTACGTTGTCGATTCGCGTGAGGAAGTTAATCGCAGCGATACTTTAACGACATCTTAACGATACTTTAACGCTCAGTTTACAAAGAATAGCTCGTACCAGCGAAATAGTCCGAGACATGCAAAATGTTTTCAAGCCCTTGCAATACTTACTAATTGGCCTCGCTGATATTTTACTGTCTGCCACTTAATATCTCGTTTGCCCACCATTCAAGAAAACCAGATCCAGTCGTACTTTCCAGCCCTCCCACCGAGATGTCGTTCATCTTGTTCACGAACTTTCCGCAAAGTTATGACTTATTATCCAATTCAAAATGCAGATTAATTAAGATTAATTTGTGACTTGATGCAATACAACGGTATACATATAAATGAAAGGAATGGTTCGTTCATTCTTGCAGGATTCAAGATGCAATCTTCTCTTGACTGTATCTCACTTTCCTTTCAAAAATCCATCGACTACTCTTCGCTGATTAATTATTGTCTCTGGCATTCGCGCAGGGCTCGAGTAATGGGACTCAATGTGTCTGTTTGCCGGAGGCAACAGGTCAGGGCCGTTTGTTGGGATTCATGTTGGTGTTCTACGCAACACCTGCAAATACCCTATGTTCCGGATCTTGTAATGTACGCTGCTAGTGAAGATAATGATCGTCGTTAAGAAAGTGGCGATGACGGAGAACGGATTGGCACTCGTCAAGCTCCCTGCTGACGATTTCTCATTTTCGATCATTCGACCTCTGATCCACCGATGATTTAATTCCAATTGATCGACATTGACGCAATGAAGAATGGGCTTTTTGAAGAAAAAGATTGCCTATCCATTCTTCGATTCGTTGCGTCAAATCCGCGATAATCTAACTCGTCATCTCCCTAATTGCTTCTAATGTCTCTTCTTTTCTTCGTTTCTTTTATAGAAAGGTAGATCATCGATCGAAAAAGCTTTTATATACAATAGCATATCCTTATTCTTTAAATATATCTTAACAGAAGCCATGTACTGGGTTCGTCATGCTCTTTTCGATATTATTCAAGCAGATTAGATTTATGTCTTAATGATCAGTAGCAGAATGAAAGGACAGATTGATGGGGCATGTAACTTGTCCTTTGTATAGATATAAGAACGCACAATCAATCCTTATTGATATTGGTACGCATTCCGAGGTATTTAGGGACACGCCTTTGACGCTGCCTTGTTGACTGATACAGAGTGCTCGTAATTACAGGGCCTGTCGTATCAGTTGGATAGCCCTTTGGGTTTTGGGTTATCCATAGGTAGAACCGACATCAACTACAATTACGATCCGATCCTAATATTAATCAACACAGACGTCCTCCGCGATTTACTCTTGCATCAGCTTGTTCAGAGGATACAATTAGCGATACATTAGCCCTTTTATGCTTCGAGGTTTGTTGATCGCGATGATGATGAAGTTGTGACAGCTTCCGGCCAACGATCATTATGTCAGGCCTCGGATGTACGATTTTTTTCAACTTTTTAGAGAAAAACATGACTAAGGTTTTTCTGGCTTAGTGAGGAGGTTGACTAGTTTTAATTGTAATAAAATTGAAACTTTAAAAATGTTGTCTTTTGAAACCCAAAACTTCAAAAATTGAACCATTTTAATAACTTAAAAGCATCTGTAGTTCAACAGTTTTAAACTTACAATTTAAAACATTAATCATTTAATTAGACAATTTTGAATTAATAGGAGGACGACAAAACAGGTCTCGGAAGAATATATGCAATTGAAGACATAAGAATGATAACTGGATAAGGATTCAAAACTTTTAAGGTTTACTTTAATTTATATGCTTGTATTATTTGAACAATTTTTAATCGATAAAGTTTTTAATCTAATAATCTATTTCAAATTCAATTATAAAAATTAAAAATATCACGTTCCAAATGTCAAAGCTCTAGTAGATTACCGTCAACCGAGGCTATTATGATACATTTTGGGGTAACTGTGGGACAACATTTATGCTCTATAAGTCCGTGGAGTTTGAAATGATCAAAATACAATAATTTAAAAACTAAAGTTTTTGCAAATACAAAAGTTCAAATTTAAAGTGTTTGGGATTAAATAATTTCAGATTGAAAACGTTTGTAATTAAATCATTCATAATTTAGAAATTGAAAACTTTTTCAAGCTTTTAAAATTATAATTGTCGAATTTTCATGCTCTTCAATTTACATGCAAGTTTAAGTTTAAAAGTTTTAAAGTTTGATAATCTTTAAATTAACACATTTAAAAAATTCAGTCTGTGAATCTAGAAGGTAATTTATTTTTAAACATCTAAATGAAAATTTTAATTACTCAAAATTTGAAGTTATCGTGTTCTGTGAATTTTTAATTAGTATTTATATATAACTTAAATTGGATTAAAAATTTGTAAAGGAAACTCCAATCTGAAAGTCTTCTCGGATCAAAGAATGTTTCTTTATCTTTGAAAACATGCCAAATCATATTTTAATTAGTTTCATTTTATTTTATTATTTTTGTTTAATGATATTTTTTCCCCATATATTTGAAAATATGCCCTATCATAGTTTAGTTAGTTTCATTTTATCTGATCATTGAATGTGAGGTCTTGATCTTTTTTAATTGCCCTGGAAAACCCCCCTAGAAAAGGACGGGAATTTTAAAATTGATATTTTGATAGCTATATTTTTTCAGTCTATGCCTTGACTTCAAATTGTATTCCATTCATGAAGATACAATTTGCAAATCCATAAGCTTTCGGCAAGTCAATAAGCTAACGGGAACTGGTGCTTGGAAGCACCAGTTCCCGTTAGATCACTGAAGTTAAGCAGTGTTGGGCGTGGTTAGTACTTGGATGGGTGACCGTCTGATACTACTGCGTTACTGTTGGCGGTCGTGGGTGTGGTGAGCCCACACTTGTAGTTAATTACTACAAAAAACTATCCACCTAAAAAACACTACCCGAATCGGGTAGTGTCACGCTTACCCCTAGAAGCTCGCCGAAAGGAAAATAGCTTAATGGTATACATTTATTATTTTATGGATTTTTATAGTTTGATCTAATTTTTTCATTAAAAAAGAGAAATATTACTCCAGTGCTCCGTATTCCTAAACAAATTTTGTATTAATTCAGTATCTAATGCTGCATTTTAGGATTGTGCCTCTCTCTAAATTTCAAACAGTGGGATTTCACTGGATTACTTCATCAGTGAAAATTCTTACTGATTTGATTTACTGACTCATTTCTAACTGATTCATATTTAGAGAGATTCTTTTTCAGAATGACGTACTCATGCTTGGGGGTATATATTATACAATTTAGAGCTTTCAAGCAAAGGTGCTCTTCTGAACTTTGTTAATGTTCTAGAGAGTGAATACTAATTAAAGATGCAGACAAGAAATCATTTTACAAAGGCAACCACACGTATGTGATGATTATCCTATGGTTACGAGTTTGAAGCTTGGTAGGTCGAAGTTAGGTTGGTACAAGAATGGCTAGGATAAGTAGTGCAGTAACGCAAATGGCGTGGCTACCACTAGCACTTGGGGCAAGAAACTGGTGGCAATAATAATTTACAATACTCTGGTACCATTTTCCCTTGGCTCTAGCATCTCTTGCTCAGCTTGAACCTCGAGCGTTGCTTGCTCGTCTCCTTCCTCAACTTCCTCTTTCCACGCAGATCGCTGAATGCAATTCCATATTAGGCCTCGACTTCTCGGGTCTACCACGGCGGAGGTGGAGGCTATTGAGACGTAGTTACCCTTACTTATCTTGTCGGTGATGGCAACATAGGCAATGGTCCTGTGTAAGGTAGAAATAGTTCTCTCTCGAGCCCTGGGCTCCAAAGACTGGACGGGATTCTCCGTTTTATTTCGTGCAAGCGAGAAGTCGCCACAAGAGTGTGGAGGAACGAACGCGGTAAGATAGAACGATACAAGGGGAACCAGAGCGAAGGAGAAAGAGTCTAAGGGGTGGAAGGTGGAATGATGATGGCCCCGAGAGCCCGGCGATGGAAGCAATTTTGTACGGTACCTAACTCACAACAGCTTCCATTCTTTTTATCGATGTATGGTGAGTCAAGACCAGGATCCCCTTCGGTTTCTTCGCCACCGCGGAACGATGTTTTCGCGGCCGGTTCATAACAAAAACATCTTTCTTTATTTTTCAGTAGAAATAGGTTTGCTTGCTAGGGATCAAAACTGATCAAAACTTACACAAGGGAGAAGAAATCTTTTCCTTTCAAATTATAGCATCCTCCGAAATGCCTTTTCGAGCCGTGGATCAGTGAATCGTTGAGACCTTGAAGGTCGTATGTAAAAATGTCTGCCTGGTCCAGACAGACTCCAAAGGCGAAATACTGGATGGGCGTACCGAGAATGTCTATCTGGGCTCGTTCTTAGAGTGTTTGAGATCCGAAATTACGGCAGGAATTTTGCCGAAGGCACCTTTTGGGCCAAGCTTACCAGGAAGAAGAGCTTGAGACAGGTTGATCGCGATGAAGGAAAGAGTGGGGTTAGACGAGAAGGGATGGAAGAAGATAAAGAAAGGAGCTCGAGGATTTATTTGCCGTAATTTATAACACGAGCTCATCGCAGGAGGCGGAACAACGCCGAATAAAACAAGTTAATAATATTAATAAGCGATTCTGCAATCTCTAATTTTCTTAATAAGTGAATCCCAAACTGATCTCCCAGGCAAATAAAGTGCAAGCCCCAATTTATGTATTCATTTTAATTTCGTCCAGATAATGCCGCACGAATATGCATATTACACACAAATTATTGTATACGAGTAAATTATATGAATAGACGTTTCATATGATTCCAGTATTTGAGAAAGAATTCCAGTTATAGGTGGCCTGGATTATTCAAGATTATATTTTTTGCGCTCCCTTAATTAAACGCTCCACTGAATTCTACCTCTTGAAGCATTACACGTAGGGTCTGGCGAGCGTGCAAATACTGGGATATTAAAAATAAACTTACCATTTGTCGATTTCGTAATAAAAGATTTTTATCACGCCAATTTTGGCATGTGCAATTCTTGTCTTTCTTATCTAGATTGTTAGCTAAAGTGTTGTCGTTGTGTTCTCCAATTATGCTAAGGTTGTGAAATGAAGTTCATGATTACACAACAAATTCCTGCTTCCGAGGTAACTAGTCAGACTCGTGATCGAAGTCAGGTTTTATCAATCGTCTTCCTCCTCCTGCACCTGTTCCCGATAAACCATCATCAAGTGGTTGTTATGTCATAAGGAGTCTTTGCTTTTCACCATTATGTAATATCGAAAATGCCACGCGAATACTCTCAAGTGGCTCATCTCTCCAGCCTGGACAATCGACCAACTTTAATAATTTCGCTTCAGGCTCTCTGCAAATGTCGTGTGAAAACAGAAAGCTTCCTTACTTAATACTTACTTAACAGAAATCGCAGAATGGTGAAATAACTTAGACAATATTTAACAATACGGGAAAAGTATTTATAGACATAAAAAAACAGGATATGAAACGTAGATGTTGTTAGGTCGAAGGAGTCATAGTCTTAATAGCAGCAGGTTAATTTCTTTTAAGACGTACGAGCAATCTCCACGTCGAACGTTATTATCGATAAATTATTTTTCGATTCGCCGGCAGTAAATAAGTTTTCTTGTCAGCATGAAATATCGTTCTTAGAGAATATCGTCGATTCTTAAAGCATTCCAGCCGAGAAAGCTATTTGATTAAATCGTTCATCGCGGCGATGCCAACCGCTTGATTTAATTCAACGTTCGCTTCTCGGAAAGGACTCGCGAGTTACGCGCGAGCCA
This sequence comes from Andricus coriarius, assembly GCA_932066315.1. NCBI lineage: Eukaryota > Metazoa > Arthropoda > Insecta > Hymenoptera > Cynipidae > Andricus > Andricus coriarius. Next base: position 10,593 of record CAKNWT010128438.1, read on the forward strand.
ATAAGGGGGAAGGAGAAAGATGAAGAGGGCGAAGGAAAAAAGCCGCGAAGGAAGGCGTGACAACGATTGCACTTAGCATAACAATATTTAGTACTAGAAGAACCTTAAGAGACTTGAATATTCTATGCAAAGCCTCGCCCAGACCTTGCATGGCACGTATAATTATTATACGAACGGATCATGTCCTGCAAGAAGGATGAGGTCTTATCGCTCGATAATCGTACTTTTCTTGGAATTTACAGTTATTATACATTACAGTTTCACACAAATACGCCTGAGTCGAATTAATTGATAGCGTGTTCTATCATCATTTTCAGTCCTTGGATTGTACGACTGTTTGGACTTTTTGAAGAAACATTGCAGACGACCCAAGGCCTGTATTTCGTATCACTCAGCTTGGAAATCAACAAAAGGACTCGGAATAGCATCGCGTCTTGCAATGGCAGTGGTATTTTTGAAAAAACTAAAGTATACGACTTTCGTATCCCATAAACTTGAATAGGCCATACGCAATAAATAACAGCGGCGTATACCGAGACCGCGAAGTCGGTGGCATCTAATTGTTACAATCCCTCGTGCGGATGGGCATCGCTTACATGCAAATGCCAGGGGCATTCATTCGTGTTGGCTTGCCTTGCTGGCCTTTTTCGTGAAACCCCTTTTACGCGTAGCACGAACCGTATTGAGAAGTATTACTGAGCTCGGACTATAAAGGGTTGAGAATTCTTAAGAGAGTTTTAGAACCGTCTAATAACCCAGTAGTTGATGCGCAGAGCGCAAAAAATGCGGATGATGATATGTTTAAAAGATAAGAATGGGGCTATTTTAAATCTCTGCATTTCTTGTGTCTTTACTTGCAATAGAATAGCCGTACAAATTCTGGAATTTTAGAATCTACAATTCTTGATTACAGAATTCTAGATTAGAGAATTTTAGATTAGAGAATCAGTAGAGCTCTACTTGAAGGCCCTGCTTTCTCTTGGCTCGTTTCTTGGCGACTTTTCAACGATACGTTACTTATCTAACCACTGGGAGCGCATTATTATTCCCCATTGTCGAAATGTATGAGTATAGAGTATGCATTATACACACTTGCGCATTTAGAATCACCAAAGTACCAACTGTACCATTGATTCTCTGATGAAAGGAAACGGTCAACCTTGGAAATCTAAGGATACGAGCTACACCCTATTATTTTTGCTTTATTGGTTTTGTATATAAGATTTCAAAATGTAAGTTACTAATAAGTATGCGGACCCTCTGAATTTGCCAGTAAAATGATCATGATCCTAGTATTTCATCAGGTTCATTGGCCCTATTTCCGAATGAATTACCTAACTTGCAAAGAAACTTCCTCACTCGGATGTTCTCACCAAAATGAGGAACTCCATCCGGTGAGATTTAGCATAAGCTGGATTTAATTTAGAACCAGGTTGATTCAATTAGTTTTAATAAACACACGTAATAATTAGACGACAGTAGGGCTCGTTGAAATGACTATTCAACAAGACGTACTGAATGTGCAAAGCACCTTGTATGTGCGAAGTAATTAGCTCTTTCGCGTAGGTTCCTGCCTACGCATAACACGCGTTTCGCTACCTTCGTACGCATTTTACCCATTCCATTTTCCAAAGAGAGGCGTAAGAATTAACGTGTATGCGAATCGTTGTATACGCGAAGGAGTAAGAAAACCTGGAATTTTCTGTAAGATAGCGACGCTCCGATATATAATAGTCTCGTGTATTAGAGTCGGAACGCGCTCTACATTCTCCATTCTTGATTGCTATTACACAATATATTGGTTTTAATAAAACTGCTCTAAGTAGAAGTCAATTCTCGGTCAACCACGATCCAATTAGCGAGCGGAAAATAGATTTCAAGTTCGCGAACAATGTTCTCTCCAGTTCCGCTCACACCGTGGGAAATACTCGTAATAAAATGTATCCTCTGCAGAAAAACGTGATACACAAATATAGAGAAACTTTCCATTTTTGTGTCATTCAATCTTTTACATTCATTTTAGCTTAGAATATTTTCAACGGAGTTCTTATTACTGACACAATATATTATGCAAACATTTTCCACGTTATTTTTTAACGTGATTTTCTCTTTGATTGCACTAATTGTAAGTAATAGATTGTTAATAATTAGATCTGGGAAAAGATATAAGTATATATTATTTGGCCATAAAAGAAAAGTTAGTACTCTTTTCCCAACGTAAAGATACGTTATTCAAAGTCTATGATTTAGTTTATTGTCAGGTTGGTATTTCTTTACATAAAAATGCTTTCGGGTTTAGGATCATGACGATGAAATAAAGAGTCGTGCAACATTAATCGAGGCTAATTTCGGTTCCCAGGTAAATTAGAGGTTTTATCGAGAGTTGGGGGAGATTCGATAAGACGATAAAGATAAAAAAAGGTCGCATTGGATAGCAGGGAGGTAACAAAGCCAATTTTCTATCCGATCTTGAAGGCAATAAGTGTCGAATAGAAAGGACCAGAACTTAGTTTAATGCTTCGAAATCCTGTTTTCACAGAAATGTATTTTAGCTTATAGAATTCCCAAGAGAATGGATGGACCAGTGGGAAACATTTTGTCTTATTTTGTGAAACATTGGATTCTATTTCAGAAACATCGGGTCCTATTTACCCTGGCGTTATCGCACGTCCCGTCGATTATCTCAATTATGTTAATAACAGCGCAATTTCGCTGGAGCAATAAACTAATGTAACTTTGCCCGTGTATAATAATCTTTCCGGCGCGGATAAGATCTCACGCGCGACTTAATCCGTTAACAAATTGCCGCTTCACTACCGTACGGATTATAATTGAATTATGCGGTAAACTGACGTGACTAAATTTTGCATTGCACCTCCGATTACGACACGCGAGCAATAAATAAAAGCCACGTGCGTTCGTTCACCAAGAGCGCGCGATTTATTTGAATAACAGCATAATAAATTTAACTACTTTGCACTCGCTGAATCTGATTACTTGTTCCTTCGGAAATTTTGATATAGTGCACAGTAAATTTCACTTGAATCGTCCTCGAATTGCAATTCATGGTTAAGGTTATTAGTGCTTTTACATTTAAGCTTGCTACATATCCTGGGAAACCTGGAACATGCCAGGCTTTGCCCTTGTTTCTGAAAAAACCGTCTATAAGTCATCTGATTTTTCCTGTATTATTTGACTCTGAGGCATAGAATTGCATTCACAGGAATTAGAGCACAATTGCGTAAGTGGTGGCAATTAGCATTGGCGTGTAATTGACATTAGGATGTTAACTCGATTTTACCTTCTGCGTCGTTTGCGTTCATGTGCTATTTGTGTCCGTGAGATTCGATAATAGAAAACTCTCAAATGTTCTTTAAGATATCAAAAAGCTACTTCGTCTCGAGTAAAAATTATATTTGAAATTTACATTTTAAGGAGTTCGAACCTAAATGTCTCCCTTTTCCATAATGTTCCGAGCTCTTTAAAACTTCATAAAATGCACTTAAAACTTCCTTTTTCTTTTTCCTGCGCAAACTCTGATATCTTCAGCTCTCCTTTAAACCTAAATTACTGGCTTAAATTGGAAATTCTTAGTACGATACTGATGTTTAAAGACCTTTGGTGAAGTCAAAGACTAAGAAGTGGAGTTTCTGTTATTCTTAACGGGGCGAATCGAGCAAAAGGAAGACGGGAAAGATTGGCGGTCGACCTTACTGCTAATAGTACCGGCTGCCAGGCTCGCTCGAAAATAAATTCGACGGTTTAGGTCGGTTTTGGATTCCGAGCGAGCTGGGGGCCCGAACGGCTTGGCGAAACGGCTTCGTGGAAGCCCCTTTGGACCCGGGTTAAATATAAATCAGGGGGTTCCTACGTGACCGAGCTGCACCATCGGTGCACCATTCCACTTTTTCTCCTAAAGTTTACTTTCGCGAACCGCGCTCCGTGCGTTTAAATTTGCAAAGTATCAAGTCATCGAAATGCCTTCGCGGAAAAAAAACCCTAATTGAAATTCCTCTCCTTTCTCCAATCTATCACCCTTCGATTTTTCCCTTTGCAAAAACACTAGAGTAATTAATTGGCCTAAGAGCAATTAAGAAGTTTAGTGGAATTAAGATGTTGCAAGATTTCAAGAAATTTTCAGTAAATACTATTGGACTGAAGTTCGAGACGTCATCTGACGAATCTTTTTTTTTTAATTTTTGGCTCATATATTGTCCAAAAACATAAAAAAAATGCACAGAAACCATTTCTGTATTTTCTACGATCAAGAGGTGTTAGAAAAAAATTTAAAAATCACTTTTTCATTTGCGGACAACAGCTAAAATTGAGAAAAACCGCCGAAAAATCGTGCTCCCACGGATAGACGGT
>CAKNWT010128439.1:3789-21983 GCA_932066315.1 Andricus coriarius
TAACAGATATTGCACTTCACATTCGACTCTTGCCGGACCAACTTTTTATGCAAATTATGGAAATGGCTTCTTATAGAGCAAGACGCGAGTGACGTCACAACTTAAGACTTTCGAGGTCTGAAAAACAGCTTTATTATAGTTTTCTTTACAGCTCGAAGTGTCTTCATCCTAAGACAAGACAATTAAATCTGTTTTTAAAACCAATGGACTACAATTCAGCCCAATTAAAGACTTATTTTTGTTTTAAGACTCAGGAGGACTTTTTTAAATACTTTTTTCATGATTAAATCAAGTTACCGACTTAATTTCAGGCAAAAATGAAAACAAGTCCAGCATAAATTTCAGACTTTGTTTTTACTGTGTACGTTTCAAGGCCAGTCTGATATCATCATCAGGCCTTACTTATTACAATTTAGAAAATTTGGTCCAAAAATAAATTGATTCATAGAAAAACAGGTAGAAAAATCTAACATGAGTGCTCATGTTATGTTTAAAAATGTTTTTGACCAAATTTTCTAAATTGTAATACTTGGGTATGATGATGAGACTAGGCTAGTCTTGAAACGCAACACTAAGTTTTTATCTGGAAATATATTTAATAAAACTTTTTTAATGGTCTGGAAGTCATTGAAGTATATCTTGTTTTTCCAATAATATGTAAGTAATATTTAAAAATAATTATTTTGCACATTAACTTCAATTCACACCTCAACTGGTTTTTTATTTGAAGCTCTCTATTTTTTTTAAAGTTTTAACAATTTTTCGATAGGACGCTAATTTTTTGTTTTAATCGTAAAAAAGTCGAATACAAGCGGCAAAAAAGAAGACATATATATGCTTGAACATTTTTGTTGTCCTGTATGTTCCACCATAACTTTGAATAAGATTGACATATTGGCATGCCATTTTTTTTAATGTAGATAATGACAGTGTAAGTAACATAGGTGCGTAAAGAAGCGCGCTTGTCAATCGCAGCGATCACATCCAATTATAACCACGAAAGTGATACATTGAAAACTGATTTGTGGAACTTTTATTGGATATCTTAGTCAATTATTGACTGATTTGCATGCAAAATTTCAGAATTAATGAAAAATCAGTAAAGAATAAATTGTGTCTGTGAAACTAAAACGTAAATTGTATATTGTTTATGAAAATCTCCGTAGTGAAGTCCAGGTAAGCTCATACCTCCGATATTTGTGAAACCTTCCCGAGTAAAAATTCTTTGACTTGGTTTTGACTTGAACTGTCCGCAATAAAGTCATGTTGAAGGGGAAGTGAGAACATCTTTCGATGTCTCATTTTTGAGGCGGAGCCAGACATTATTTCATATCTTGAGACATGATCTCAAGTCTTGAGGCAGTAAAAAGTTTGCCTAAAGGCCAGGGCTGGTATACCTGCCGTGACGAAAAGAGTAATTCTGTCATAAAAGATAATCTTTTTTAAGGATTAAAAAATTTTGTATATTTTTACACACACACACACACACACACACACACACACACACATATATATATTTATTAAATCAATTCCTTAACGGTGTTGTCTTTGTATTATACGTGTTTGACGACGATAACGAAAATGTTTGTTTTTGCGTATTTCAAACGGTTTAGGAGATCCTTATAAAAAATTACCATTTTAAGTTTTTTGAAGAAAATTGTTTACGGTCTTAGACGTCTAGCCCCACAGATATGAAATCACCCTGCTAAGACCATAAAAGTGAGACATTATCTGATATCTCGTCTAATTTTTGAGACGCAGCCAGGCATCACCGTCTTGATGTCGAACTCAAGACGAAATCAAGTCGAAGCATTTTCACTCGCGTTGTATAGCAATGTATTAAGTAAAAACTTTAAAAAAAACTTCTCTCTAAATATGAATCAGCGACAAGTATACCGCTAATTCAAAAAAGCGTATATGAGCTGCTGAGTCAAAGAAAAGCTGTTTATTAGTTAAATTTCACTGATTATCAGCTAAATTTCGCTGATTTCCCAGCGTATATACGCTGATTTGAATTAGCGGTATACTTATCGCTGATTCAGATTTAGAGAGTACGATTTTAAAATTAAAAAGGCAGAGTCTAAGCATTCGGACAGTCCGCACGTTTATGTATGTTTATAACACGGTCAAGTCTCAACGTACGGACTTGGCAAGGGGAAGGGGAGCTGGAAAAGAAAAGGCGTGGTGGTTTTTGTGTGGACATATAGATTAAAAAATGCAGAAAGAGGTATTCTTGGAGCCAGATGTTCGTTGAAGGGACTATATCGAAGAAAGGTAGGGCTGAGTAGGATCATCTTTTCCAGTAGCTCTTCTCTTTACTGTAATGCCCTTTCCATCTACCCCAAGAAGTAAAAAATGGGGCATTAACGAAGGTAGTGTGTTTGTTAAAAAAGTGATATTAGAAAAATGTGTAATCAAATGTGAAAACACATTCCTATCCCATTTCCATCAGTTTGTCAACCCCAAGGGTAGAAAAAAGACATATTGTAGAAGGTAACGGTTTTGTGGAAGGATCGATACCGAAAAAAGGGTTAGAGGTGGGTGGACACAGCCCTTCTCCTTTTCTAGTATCCCCCCCGCCCACCTCTTTCCATTGTACCATTCAAGCAAAAGATTAAAAAAAATATTATTTAAAAAAAGTGGTTTAAACAGTTTGGACGTTGAAAATGACATGTGTGGGTATTTTAATGGCGTACGGACTTGATAGTTTTGAAAACTATAGACTCATTAAACCGAAATGTATTCAGCTAAAATTCACTGAAGGAAAGTAAAAAAATCAGTCAAATCCGCCAAAAAAGAACACAAAAGTATGAAGCAAGAATGTTATATATTTATGTTTTTTGTAATAAATAGTGAAATCCATGCTCTGTTATCAAGATATAAAAAGAGGCCTTAGCAGAAGGTTGAATTAGGAGTAGATATATTTTATTATTAAATATATGATGAGTAAGTGAAACAAACATAATATATCCATTTTTTGAAGAGAAAAAAAAATATTTACGCATGGTTTCTGCTTGGTTAGAACTAGAGGAATATGATTATTTAGCATTTTTTACAAAAAATCTACCAAATCCAAATCTTGATTTGAAAAGGATATATTGCATACAAAGCAAATTAACTTAAAAAAAATTAGTTGGCCAAAAGTGTTAAATATGGTAACAAAACGGTATAAATCCAAGCTAAGAGGTTTCAGAATTGTATTATATATTATATTGAAACAAAACGTGATAAATCCATTTTTTTTTAAATTTAATCACTTTATTTCTTTTTACGTGTCGAAATAGTTGTAATGATAAAAATAGAAGACCATATAATAAATGTTAGTATTCCACAAAATTTGTAGAGTTTCATTTGCTCGCTTGCCTGAACCAGGTGTTTAAAAATCATATAAAAGAAAATTACTCCCATCGGGAAGGTATTCACAACATGCCCAAAATGCGAACTTTTTCATATTATGTTCAACACAATGATATCAAATGTATATTACATTTATTTCTGTAATTCGGCCTGAGATTTCTTATTCAGGTATTGCAAAAAAAAAATCAAATTTTATTACCATGATTACTTTAATGTTTGTTCCTTATTTTGCATTAAATTTTATTTTTAGCTACCCTGAACATGTATATCGCTCGCAAGTTTGAGCGCGCCTAGGACGCACAACTGTTGGTTCTCACGCTTCGCGCTCGATAACATATTTATCTTGCGCTTCGCTCTCGATGATGTATTTCCCCCAAATTTGCGCCCAAACAATTTAAAATTAAAGGTCAAATCATCGTCAACTGTAATTTGGTGATTGTGAACTCTCTTTTGTTAGAGCTCCTTTGGCTTTAACGAACACATTCTCATCGCGTATCTCGTGCTTCGCACTCGATTTGGTCCAAAATCTGAATTTTTCTACATTATGTTCAACACTATTATATCAAAGGTATATCATATTTATTTATGTATCTTAAGCTGGTACTACTTATTCAGATTTTGCAAAATAATGTAAAAATTTTATTTTGCATGATTACGTCAATATTTGCTCCTTATTTTGCACTCATTTTTATTTTCAGCTACCCTGACTTGTTTTTATGATTATAAAAAAGTGTGCATCCAATATAAAAAATGTTATTATACATTTTATTGAAACTTGTGTCATTTCTGCATAAATTTAATTTGTTTACTTTCAACGTTATTTTTTATGATTTAAACTGAAAATAAGCATACTAGTGTAAAGTGGTTCTAAGCAAAGTATATATAATTTAGGCGAAAATTGTTGTTAAATAGGAAGTTTTAGTAGCTTGTGTCGGTTTTCCAATACGTGAATTTTTAATTTTTGATGGATTTTCATAACAAGAGTTTATAACAAATTTGTAGATATTTTTTGGTTAAACAACTTTTGTCTTTTTATTTTTTTTTCTCGTCTCTTGTGTCGTTTTTCCAAAAATTTAATTTTTTGTATTTTTATTCTTATTTTTTACGATTGAAAAAAATGACTCGCCCTTTCTAAAAATTATAAATAACAAATTTGTACATCCTCTTTGAGCGAACACGTTATCGAAAAATTTAATTAGGATAAATTGTTTGTCTTTTTTAGTACTACTAATAACCGTACATAAAATTTTCAAATATTGAATAAAGTGGTCTCAAAAATTTTAAAAATGTGCTCACTTTTTGAATTTTTATCCAAAATAGGTGGTTAACGAACTCGTTTCTTCTTTTTAGGTCTTCAAAAAGTATGCCAAAGCACAATCCAATCTGATCAATCTTTCGAAAGTTATCGTGCCTACACGATACTACAGACCGCGAAAGTCATTTTTCACATAAAACCAATACCTTCTCATTGAGATGAGAATGTAAAAAAGTGCGCATTCTATATAAAAACATTTGTTATTAAAAATTTTATTGCAATTTGATTCTTTTTTTCTTGCATTTAATTTGTTTATTTTCAATGTTAGTTTTACGATATAAACCAAAAATATGCCTGCTAGCGTAAAGTGATTCTAAGAGAATTTGTAGAATAAAATTTAGGCGAAAAATTTAGTTGATTAGAAAGTCATTGTAACTTGCGTCGTTTTTCCAAAAAGTTAATTTTTTAAATTTTAATCTTATTTTTTACGATCAAAAGAAAATCTACTTGTCCTATCTAAAAATGATTAATAACAACTTTGTAGATCCTTTTTGGTTGAACAACTTTTATCTGATTGTTTTTTTCGTAGCTTGTGTCGTTTGTCCAAAAAATTTTTATTTTTTTATTTTTGATGTTATTTTTTGAGAATAAAGCAAAGTCTACGCATCCCATCAAAAAATGATAACTAACAAATTTGTGAATCTTATTTGGGTGCACAATTTTGGTCTATTCATATTTTGTCGTATCTTGCATGCAGTTTGACCTCAAAATGGAATTTTTGATTTTTCATTATTTTTTGTGCGATCAAAATTTGAATATTCGATTTTCCGAAAAAATTCAAAACGTTCTTATGACAATCTTGTAAGGTGTTCAAAAAGCAACGTTTTTCTTTCCTTGACTTTTTTTCATATCGTGCATTATTTGGCTTAAAATGTTCATTTTCGTTTTCTTTTCAATCTCGTAAATGCTGTAACTCTGGTAATTTTTTTATTGAAAAAAAGTCATGAAAATAAATTGTTTGTCTTTTTGAATACTTCGAATAGACGTGCATAGAATTTTTAAATCTTAAAAAACTGGTCTGACAAATTTTTAATATCCTCTAACTTTTTGAATTTCTATAAAAAATGGCTGAATAACGAACTTGACCTTCAGTGTAGGACACTAATAGAGTGTACCAATGACCAATCCAATCTGTCAATTCTTTCGAAAGTTATCGAGCTAAAAATCTAAAAATCTACAGACAAACACATAGTCGCCCACTCACAGCAAGATACATAGAGACAGACCCAGCCAGACACATTCGCGAAAATCTGTTTTGCGGGTTCAGAAGGTCTTATGAAATTTCAAAGTGTAGTTGCCATGCCTTTCAAAAATTGTGGTTTCTTTCAAACTTTTCGACAGTTTTTAATATAACGAACTTACCTTTTGTAAGGACTCATTATGATTCTTAAGAACGAAATTTATTTAATATATCTAATGAGGAAATACGATTTTTTTACGTTTGGCGATGATTTAACTCCCGTGAGAACTTACTTGTCTTTATCCGGAAATTTTTTGAAAAATTCGCAGATGTTTTTTTTCACTACGTTGAAAGTTTTTGAAGCGGTCTCTACAATTCGAAAAAACTTGGTTTTTTCATTTGACCCACCTTAATATACTATTACACCAATAAAAACAGATGCTATGCATAAATTAATATCACAACAAGAGTCTGAAATTCCTGTGATTATCTTTTGTAAAACTATCACGTATTCTGAATGCACTCAATTATTGGAATACCCGAGAAGCGAGCTGTTTAGAATGTAATATTCTTCTGAAACGCAAAACTTGCAAATATTTCTTTAATTTGTTGGTCTACTTTTTCACTGTCTTATGATTAAATCTAAAGTTTGGATTTGAAATCGGGAAGTTTTTTTTTGTAAATAGTTATAAGAAATATAAGAAAATAGATCAAATGAAATACAATTAAAGAGTCACAAAATTTATCGCTAAAAAAATGGACAGTTCATTTAATTACTTGGTTTGTAAAATGTATCCTTAAAAGGTCGCATTAAAAAGCAAGAAAAAAATCGCGAAATGAAAGGGAATTTATTTCCAAGATCTGAATGCCCTGTAAAGGTAAAAATAGGGGAAAAAATGTTTAACAAATCTCAAAATCACCAAATAAATTCCAGGCAAATGATATATTAGCATCATACGACGATTTTAAAAATGTCTGCAAAAAAAATTTGAAAGATATGTAACCTAAAAAATTTTAAAAAAGAAACTGATAGTCCCAATGCAGTTTTAATATTATGACTGCAGTAATTACAAGTATTGCTAACGTTTGTTTACTATTTTAAAAATAATAATGATTAGAAACTTTAGACAATAACGTTCAGGAAAATTTATAGTCATTAATCATTATTGACTCTTTTAGTGATTTGAAAATAAAAATAATCTGTAAATAAAAATAATCTGTAAATAATATTGTATTAGAATATCCAAAAGAATTTGAATAAGACGCATCTGATCTATAATTTCTGTATTTTTTTCTTAGCAAAGTTATTTTTTTCAACTTCATCATATGAAGCTAATACATTCGTTACTTAATTTATTGGTTATACGTATTATGATAAAGTCATTTGGAACGCCAGAGACAGCTCCCTGTCAGAGATGTGTTTCCTTGGTTCCTTGGTCAACGAGGATTTGATACATATGTAATATATTTATGCTTCAAATAAACTGATGATAATTTCTGGCACTAAGTAGCTCAAATGTGGTAGGTTGGCAACTGAATAACAGCATGTGTATTGGCTCAGTTTAACACCTCGTATGTGGTTTAAATTCCTAAAATGATCGAATTTATAATTAGAAGACGCGTACCAGTTTGGTAAATTTGATCATTAGTCTCTGTAGATTTTAGTAGGTCTCGCAAAATAAACCTTGACTTAAATTCGCACTATGTAATAGAACGAAAAAAGTGTGTTTTGAAGAAACTACTTTTTAGTTTAACTGCTCATTAGGGTGACCCCCCAAAAAACCTCGTGTTCTTTATTTTTGGTCTCTTACTGTTCCATTTGGATACACAATAAATGCATATTTTCCTTTTATTTTCGAAATAAGTTTAAACCACTCATCCCATGATATCACACCTTAGGGGTAAAAATATACTCAATTAGACCAATAATATACTACCCTTAAACGGGAAAAATACCCTTTATTGGGGTTGAAATATCGTATTTTGTTTTCCTGCGAGGACAAAATTTGTTTGCTTTCTTGCATCTTTTGAGGTCATTTATGGACTAAAATATTCAAAGAGTAACATATAAAACCTTAAAAATATTTAAACCCCTATAAAGGATAGTTGTACGTTAACGGGTAGTATTATATTTGTGTCTGCCTCTGTAGTAAAAAAATGAAAGTACATTTATAGATATTTGAAAATACTTTGCGATTCTTCTTAATAGTTTTAAAACTGTAATTCATGATTGTTTTACCGAAATTTCCTATTTAGACGATTTATCCATCTATGGAAAATTCTGCCTGCTACCGTATTTCTAGAAGCATGCATAGTATAATGGAAACTTGATCATAGTTAAAGGCTGCAAGCGTTCCATTACATATATTGAGTGTTGCATATAGATGGGAAGATATTATCTAATAATAGACACAATCACGGATTACGATCCTATTAAATCCAAACTGTGTAATCCGCAGAAAATTGTATTACTTTCCTTAATAAAGTGCATGTATAAAATCTGCTACCTACATGAGTCATTTTAAATGAATTTCGAAATTTGACACAGATAAACTTTGGATTTCGAAGTTTTTAATTATGATACATTGCCGTGAAAGGATGATTACAAATGCACTTTCAAGTGTAATTAGGGTACATGGAAAAAATGGCATTGAAGCGAGAAAATATCGGTACGATTGTGGACGATACAATATTTTCATTATCCAGGAAAATGTATTCAGAAACTGTAGTGGTCACAAATAATATGCGCAGCAGTTGCTTTTTAAACACCGATCTTCGTTTTGAGATGGACGTAGATGACTTGAGGTATTTCACAATTATCAAATAAACTAATTTTAATGATTTCTTTAAAAAATTTTTTTTTAATATTCTTGAACATTATATTTACTAGATATGTGTAACTTATGAACATAATGCAGGGTGTCCAGCGCACAGAGAAAGCGGGATTTTATTTTTGAAGCGGAGCACGATGGAAACTTTCTTTGTTTTTTTAATCACAGTATTTTCACTACATTTTCTACCAATAAGTACAAAATGGCTTGGGAATGTACTATTCAGAGAGACAAAACATAAAATAAGAAACGGAAGTATTGGCAACAGAAATTGAAATTAAAAAGAAAGAACGTGGTGAAAAATACATAGTTTATTTAGTTGTTTCTAAGAAAATTATTTATTAATGATTTTTAGTTGTTTTCATAGACGTTTATTTTTACTTATTTCGGGAGGGTAGAGCAGTTTTCCCAAGGCTTAATTTTATATATTGCACCATAAAATACGTTTCTGGCATATTGAGAAATTTTGTTTCTAAAAATTCGATGAAAAAAATAATATGCCTAGAGAATATTAAAGGTAAATGGGGAAAATTTTAAAATACGTAGATGTGTGTATTAAAAAAAATTATATTTATCTAGCTCAGCTTACAAAGATATTTTTACATCTGAGGGTTTTGTATAATTATCATATACTAGAATAAGTCGACAAGTCCACGTAAATCAAAACCGAAAAGGCAACATATTTTCCATATAGTCATTTTTATAGAACTTCTTACTGATAAAAAAGCATTAAAAAAAAAGGAATCACTATAAACGAAATTGACAAGCCCAAATCAGGAAAAGTAGAAAGGGAGCTAGTGTTCCATTATTCATTTTCAGTTAACATTTTTTTTCTAGCTATTTTTAAAAAATCTTTCAAATTCCTTGAAATTTTAACTTATAAAAATACTCGAAAAAAGTTATGAAGTGGAAGGAATAGAACATACATAAATCGAAGAATTTTAACATGTTCAGTTTTGAGTTTATCTATTTTTTAAACTCCTTGACTGTGACTATGTGGAGAACATATTTCTTTTCGATTTTCATTTTATTTCGACTTTTTAATTTTTTCCAGTCTAGTTCGATATATAGAAAAACCTAAAATATACTAAATATTGTTTAAGCTCAATTAGATAAATATATCTTTTTTTTAAACACACAGCAAAGTATTTTTTCAAATTTGCTAAATTAAAATTTTTAATTTTTTTTAAATATAGCTGTAGTACCTAAATTTCTAGCTAGGTTCACTAAAAATCTAGCTGTTTTAGCTCATTTTGCCATCTAGAAATTATCTAGCTTATTTATCTAGATAATTTCTAGGTGTCAAAATTAGCCAAAGCAGCTAGATGTTTAGGTAACCCAGCTAAAAATTTAGGTAACACAGCTGTATTTTCTTAGAAGACGAAATACAGCTAAAGGTTTAGCTGGGACAGCTAAACTATTTTGTTCAGTGGAAGATATATATTTTTTTATCGAATTTTTAATAGTAGAAAGTCCTAAAATGTATCAGAAAAAAATCTTGTAACATATTTAAAGGAAAATTTAAAAATTTGTTGTTAAAAACGTGGGCCTGTTAAATAGGAATTATCTTTCGTCTAACAGTATTATATAATGATGGAGAAGAAGAGTTCAACTCTTGAGTGTGATTACACAATATACGTATACCTATTTTGTATACGTTATTAGCCCTATATTCTTTTAGAAATACATCAGTCACGAAAATCATTGATATAGGCAAGAAATTTTTAAATCAAATTTTTACGTGAATTTTCAAAAAGCCTGCGGAATTTATACGGGAAATTTACGGAAATTGTATCGTAGGTCTCTGCTGGACAGCCTTTTAATATGATTGTGCTAAGCAGGATAAAATTTATAAAGTGTGTCACTCTAAATTTGTGTAAAAAGTAAAAATTATACACATTTTTTGCCTAAATTTTATTGGAGCATTGATATTTTACGCTTTTAAACATATGATGATAAAGTAATACTTCTACGATCCATTTTCTTAGAAAAAGATCGTAAATTCTATAAAGATAGGCAACTGGACATAGTTGAGAGTGGACGTAGTTAAATTTTGACTATATTTCTTAAAGGATTTAAATTTGCTCACGAGAAATTCTGGTTTTAGTCGGGGTGAGAAGTGTAAAAAAAATTAATATTTAAAGAAAAATTAATTATTAAGGAAGGAAGCTAGGGGATACAATTGAAGTTTACAAGTTACAACTTATGTTTACGTACTTTTCGAAGAATGTTCTTATAATAATTACTTCAAAAATAATTGACAACTTCGAAAATAATTGTTCCGCGCTGTATAAAGGTGATTTAGGCTAAAAAAAGTACGCAATTATTTAAAGAATCTAAAATGATTAAAAACAATTTTTTCGAAATTCCTGAATAGTTTTTAATGTCATTGACCTGACAACACATTTAAATATGACAATGGAAGGTCTAAGAAAAACTAATCGAAGTCTTTAATTTCGCCAAGGAACGAAGCACTTCATTTATGCATGATATTTTCAAATAAAGTAATCCGTAATAAAAATAAATTTTAGTCTAGATTTTTTCGTGACTCTTTTTGTTCAGGACACCGGTTACTTAAAATAAATATATATTAATAATTTCGAAGTCAATTTGTAATGACCCATATATTTCCTATTTAAACAAATGAAATCTATATTATATTTTATCCCTGAAAAATCGTTAGTAAATTATTCAAGGGGATCCTATTTAGTGATTTGTATCTTAAGAATTATATGAAAGAGGGAAAGTAAGGGTTTAAGATTTTCGAAACATTATTTTGTGCAATTTTTTAGCGTCCCTTATTGCAAATAATTTGCTCAGAATCATTTTATACAGTATCAATTGAATATGCCCTTTATTACAGGAAAAACGTGTAAATATAAGTAAATTTACCAAAAGTTTTGATACGTGTCGAATGTGCAAGTTTTTAAAATAAAGATTCTTTCTTTTCTATTATATTATACAGTCTTGTGAGGTAAATGCTTTCAGAATAAAAATGTTCTGGAAATCAGAGATATATTTTTAATTTGACAATAAGAATAAAATCGTATAATACAGAACAATATATACAAGGAAATTGCGATTGAATGGATATGAACTCTATAATAAATTGGTTCTCAAGAGCAGCAGGCTCTGCAGAATGGTAGTTGCGTTTTGATTTCAGATAGGGATTTGAATTTTTATGAAAGAAATAACTGTTTGAAATCTCGTAATATTGTGATTTACGGTTAAATTCCTTTTGAAGACGATATAAAAATGAGGATTTTTTTATTAAGAACTGCTTTTTATTCTAAAATCAAGTATTTGCGTAGAAAATATATTTTACAATAAAAGAAAACAAAAGTTTTTTCAAAAAAGACTTTAACATAATTTCTTATTATGAAATTGCGTAGATTGTTAAACAGGCGAGAACAGTCTTTGTCAGTACGGTGGATATAAAAAGAATTTTAATTAAATTTCCAGCTTTAGAATTTCTTTGCATTTTAAGATCTTTATTATATCCTTCAAGGCTAGACCTCTTTATTAATATGAGTAAAAACTGAAAACTTTCTTAATAGTTTTTCTCAAAGCAGAGGAGGTGCGTTAAATAATAAATGCACATATAATTTTGTTTAAATGTCATTTTCTTTACAAAAACTTTTTTTCTGCAAGATTTACAAATTAATCTTGTCCAACAAAGTTGTTATCGAGAACGCTATAAAAACAAACTTTTGTTTCTATGAGGACCTCCAATTCGATACTTAAAATTTTATAAACATATACAATTATACGAAATTATGAAGATTTATGATACTCCTAAAGCTTTCGCAAACTTTACGAATTTTTAAAGTACAACAAAAATGAATTTAATAAGAGAATTTCTAACCTCATTTCGAAAGTTTTCACATAAAGATTCTCAGAATTTTAATCAGTATTTCTTTTTCCTCTCGAAATCTCTTCCTTATTGCTGGTTAACGTAATAGTGTAGGAGCATACTATCCTATCGCATAATTAATTTTTCTTTCTTTTTTTTCTTACAAAACTTACATATCATTGATTGAAAATTAAATAAGGGCATGGCCCGGTTGTTCTTCCTCGTAGAGTTTTTTGATATTTGTATTTTTTGAATTGAAATATCACAATTTTTGCGATTTTAGTAAGCGGAGTATTTAGCTTGCTAACTCTCTTTTATTATGAATGATCTGTCATGAAAATTTTACTATTTCAATTTGGAATAGCTAAAACGCAGCATTAATTTTTCCTGCGAGAAAAACGATGGGTCCTAACCTATATTTCAAGTGGCTCCTAATTTTGAAATAGTTCTAATTTTAGTTACCTTACTTTGTTCTTCGTATTCGCCTTTCAAGTTTATAAATAATATCAACATGGTCTCTAAATTCGACTGTATATATGTCATTTACACATCTTGGCAAAGACTGCTCATACGTTGTAGGCTTGTGAATGAAGTTCTGTTAGAAGCAATAATATTAATCATAATTGTTCTATTATCTTCAGAAGTTTACACTTTCTTTAAAAATTGGATTGTCGTTGTAATGTTAAGCATAATAATTTTTACTGGAATTTTTCGGTTAAAGGACATGGTGCATAAATACGATTGTATTTTTTCTCATATCGAAAAATGAAAATTCTTCTTGAAAATTAAAGATGAAAAATTGTCGATTTTTTAGCAAAAAAAAATGGTTACAAATATAAAAAAAAATTCAATTACATTTTTATTGCACTCTAGAACATAGTTTAAACAAATAATGTGGCTGGGTTTCCAAAATTCCTAAAAAAATATATATGTTTTTTTAATTTTTAGAAAATATTTTAGAGTTAAACAACATGCGTGAAAAGCACATGGTAAGCTTCTTGAAAGTTAATATTTAAAGCAGTTACAACTGGAGTGTTGTGTCACGTCAAATTGTTACTGTATAAAAAGCAAATCAAATTCAGGAATTGATTCGCTTCATATAAAATTAGGTTCCGATAATTGGTTATGAAACTTTATTATCTGTAATCCTTCACTTCAAAATTATTTTGCAATAATCAATTTATCAGTGTTTTGCATCGACCAATCAATCTCCCCTGCTAATGACGTGATTACACAACACGCCAAAATATCTCGATACTGGAATCTACATGTCCGGTGAATAATATTTTAGACCCTACAGCTGTTTGGAGAAAATGTGTTGAAATTAGCCTGAAAAAGAAGAATTTTCGTAGTTAATTTAAAATTTTTGATTTTGTTATTAATATGTTACAAAAAATACAATATTTTTATTAAAAAGGATTATTTTGATTAAAAATTGTGATTTAAAACCTGTGTAACATCCCTGCTAATTTTACATTTTTAATCCATTGATTGGTAATTGAAGTTATCGTTTTAATGGAGAATTAATCGAAATTTTTCAAGGAAACGAAACTAGTTGTGAGAATTGATAAGGATATAGCAAATATTCCATTAACTACAGTGAGGACACAGAAATTCTATAATTAATTGCAAGCACCTGCCTGTCGAGACAAATTACTGACTTACGAAAATTAGAACGATAATTTCTCGCTGGAAATATTAGTTTATAATTCTGGCTATCATAATTTGTTGATAATTAACTGAACAAAACTGATTGAAAACGAAAGGGAGCGTTTCATTTCCAGACAAAATTTCATGTCGTATATAAATTTCGATGATTATTATTGGATGTTACATGTCCTGTGGGTTGCTAATAGTTCTTTAAACGGGTATTTTTCTTATATTTTGAATATCTAAAAAAATATTTGCGATTAGAAATTGGAGTGACTTTTTGTATAAGAATTTTAACTTAATTGTTTTTGATTGAAAAATATAATGTAATTCCATAAACTTACATTCTTCAATCGTGCAAGCGAAGCATTGCAGCTCTTTGTTGCCTCATATATATTTTAATGTATTTCAGATATATTTTTAAACTTGTTTTAAATTAAAAGAATGACACAAAGTTGTATTTTATTTTGGACATTTCCTTAACTAATCAAGGTATTCATAATTTCTTTCTCGATTTGAAAATGACATTACAGTGAAGACGATTTTTACCTCTGAATATCAACAATGTATATTTTCTCGAATGTGTATATACTATGTAAAGTCTATTGGAATAAACAGTCGTAATCAAAATCGATTACTTTATAATTATAGCAATTCATTATAATTATTTTTACTTATTATTTGTTTTTTAATTGAAGTTATGAAGGATCGATCAACAACTAGGTGGGCCAACTTGGTGGTGTAAGACTCAGTTTTGATTTAACTGCAAATGCAGTCGTTTCAACTGACCAATAAAGCTTTACTGTAAACTCAAGCAGGAGCCGCAAATAACTGAGAAATTTACGATCACTTTTAGAAACCGCTATTCATATGCTAAATTTCTGTCACTATAACAATTATTTATTGTTACAAATAGCAGGTAATAATTACCGATTCAATTTTAACAAAATATTTATTTGAAACCTCTAAAGTAATAAATATAACAGTTTTAACATCATGTTATATTCCAGTACACATATTCAAAGAGAAATGAAGAAGTAAAAAAAAGTATAAGAGTGACTCCCAAAAAGTTGGCCCCCTTATTTTCCAGTTATTTTCCACTCTTCCTTTGAATAATACATATTTTATAAAATCAGACGATTAAAGTACTTATATCAGTACACAATTTAGTAAAGTTTAAAAAATTTTCACGACTTTGTTTATAAATTATAAATAGAAAATTACGCTTCTGTCACATACCTGTTCCATCCTACAAATTTAAAATAAAAAATTGCTGGATACTATTAACGCCATTTCATAAATATTTGAGATTCACAGATATAACTTATACGGACTTGAAAGAGACAAAAATGATGAATAGAGTTTAACATTTAAGAGACGACAATTTTAAAAATCACTTCAAAATCTTTCCCGTAAGTTTTTTTCTGGTCACGCTGCATTTCTATTTTAGGATAAAACTCGAAAATAATTATAAGAATTATTCATAATTTGACCTAAAATGTTTAATTTTATACAGTTTATGCAGTTCGAAGTCAATTGATCAAAGTTCATTTTATATAAAAGTCAATAATAATTATTATTTTTGCATAAGATGTTTTATAAAATGTTCGGTGACGCTCTATATTGATTTACCATACTATAAAAGTAGAGGATTTTTTGAAAGGCTGAAGTCAAAATCAAATGATAAACCGTGAAAATAGTCATTTTTCCAATATTTTTAAATATTTATATCTGCTCTGCATATATTTTTAAAATATTTTTGAAATTATTTTGTTTTATCATATTCGAATGTTCTGTCATGCGACCGTTAGCAACTTGAAAAATTCATATCCATTACATGTATATTCCTTGATCTCTTAGTTTCATATTTTTATACTATCTTGGGTTGCTTTTAATTAAAAAAAAATGTTGAGATATTTTGGAAATTTTTCTGTTTTCGAAAATTTTATTGTATAAAATGGTTAACTTTTTGGCATGAAGTGTTCTAATCACAAATTTTAATGCATTGAATTAATTCTTAATGTTAACAAATAAAAAATGCATAAAGTTTAACTTCTTGTTAACTATAATTCTAACAAACTGAAAAAGTATTTTTAACAGACTTTAAAACTTTTAATTACTTGTGTACTTTAGAGAAGGAAAAAGTTTTCAGGAACTGGAATTCCGGTTGTTTTCTTTAATTGATCCTTTTAAGGAAATAACTCTGCTCAGAATAAAGGGAATAAAGCAGATAATTTTTCTAGGCGGTATTGTATTTTTTAATTTAACTAATTACGTTTCACGGTTACTGAGATTTGAAATGGTGCCGTAAAATGAAATGCTGGCAAGCAAAAAACTCATTTCAAGAATAGACCGAGTGGGAAGAAGGCGTACTTCGAATGTGTAAATTAAATAAACTTATTGGTTGGAGGCACAAATTTAAACAATAGATAAATAATGGATGGTAGATGGTAGAGAAACTTCACTCAGAAAACTAGATTGTAGTCAAGATTCTCACCCAAATATTTAAAGTCCACTAGATATTAATAGTGTTCAAATTTATCATTTAGTAAATTTTTTAATGTTTTATGATTCCATTCAATATTGCTTCTTTTTCCTTCTTCTGCTACTGTTTGGGTATGAGGCTACTTTAAAAATATTTTGTCTCGTTTAATGTTACCAAAACGTAACTTAACAAAATTGTTCAACATTCAACCACAAAAGATAAACTCTCAACAAAAAGTGTAATAGTTGATATTTTTTACCAAAATTGATGAAATTTCTACAAAACAGTTAAATTTTCAACCAAATAATTGAATATTCAACAAAAAGATGAATTTTCAACCAGGAAAATAATTTTATATTAAAAAATACGAATTCTCAACAAAATACATACAGTTTTAACGAAATAGTTAAATTTTCTACTAAAAAAGACAAATTTTCAACTAAATACATACAATTTTAACCAAATAGGTAATTTTTCAAACCAAGAAGATTAATTTTTTAACAAAAAAGAAGAATTTCTAACGAATCACATACATTTTCAACCAAGAAGTTGAATTTTGTAAATAAAAAAGATCAAATTTGAACCAAAAATGGAATGGTTAAATTTTCATTTAAAACAATTAATTTTCAATACAAAAATCTGCCCGCAGCGCTAGCACATTCACATCGCGCGCTTCGCGCGCGGCTGGGAAGTATGAGCACGCGTAGGGCGCGCAACTGTTGGTTCTCGCGCTTCATGCTCGATAATATATTTATCTCGCGCTTCGCGCTCGGTCTTTGTATTTCACCCATATTTGTGCACAGACCTTTTAAAATTGAAGGTCAAAGCATCGACAACTGTAATTTGGTGATTGTGAATTCTCTTTTTTTGTTAAAGCTCCTGCGACCTTAATGAATAAATTCTCACCACGTATCTCGTGCTTCGCATTCGATTTTGTAAAAAATGTGAACTTTTCTACATTATGTTCAACACTATTATATCAAATGTATATTACATTTGTCTATGTACCTTGGCCTGGGATTGCTTATTCAGATATTGCAAAATACCCTGAAAAATGTATCATTTCAATAAATTTATATTATTACAATTCATAATATCGATTGGTATCAAAACATACGTATTTTCATTGTCTTGTTTTTATAATTAAAAAGAAACGGTCAAGAGCAATTTTGTAGAACGTTTAAAAACTGATAATTTTGGTCTCTTATGTATTTATTGTATCTTGCGTGATTTCGTCGTAAAGTTGAATTATTACGTTTCTCAGTTTGATTTTTCATGGCTAAAAGCATAAATATTGGCAATAGAAGGCTGCTAATGGACTTGACCTGTCTTTTTAGACCATAAACCATTGTGCAAAAGGAAATTCGAATTAGAAAATTCCTTCGAAAGTTATCGCGTCGTCAGACAGCAGGCAGACAGACAGACCGACCGACAGACAAACATTTTCGTAAAAACTATTTTGTCTTACTCACGGGGTCTCAAAACGTCGAGAATTGACGAAAACTGGATAGGTCCAAAATCAC